>OU426862.1:3933604-3953604 GCA_911387685.1 Dolichovespula media
TGAAGTTTCACGAAGGTTTCTGTGTAATATTGTAACGAGACTCCGAGTTCAAGAAGGACCACAGCAAAGCTGTCTACAGGGAAAGCTACACCTAGTTAATCCAAAAGCCATATTGCTAGGGTAGTATGATCACAGGATGGAAATGGTAGACGTCGTATAATTGTCCAACATCCAACATCGTATTACTATGTATATGTATGTATATATGCAAAGTACAAAAGAGAGAGAGAGAGAGAGAGAGAGAAATTAAGAGAAAGAGATTGATCGCGTGATATTTACTGTCGATTGTTATTTCACGATATGCACAGTTATTTCGTGAAATGCATGAAACGAACGAATCATTCATCATTTTTATTTTCTCTTAATAAAAGCATTCGAAAAAAAAAAAAAGAAAGAAATTTTTTTTTAACGACGCGATACGATACGGGAAGAGTTTTATCGAATCGAATCGAATCGACGATAATTATAAAAATGGAACGAAATTCAAGAACATTGAGAATAATGATCGCACGTTTACAGGGTTGTTGGTGAATATATTTTTATAATATACGTACAATTGCGATTATATTTTGCGTAAATACGTGCTCCATAGGTACACTGATGAATATTGACGTTTAGCTTGTGAACGAGATCGCGATAGGATGAATACAATACTGAAAATGGAATAAATTGGCTTGGATCTCGTTGATTAGTAGAAATAAAAAGGAAAAAAAAAAAAAAAAAAAAAAAAAACTTTCGGATATGCCGACAGATTTATGAACGTTGGATTTGTTGATATGAAAGAGAAAAATAGACAGAGAGAGAGAGAGAGAGAGAAAGGGAGAAATGAAGCGGAAAAGAGAATCTGCCATCATAAAGTATTCAGTTTGCAAATTAAAACTGGGCGTGGTCTGGTTTGCTGGACCGTCGAAGGGTCAAAGAGTCGAGGGACAGAATGTTCTTTGGCTCGAGGACAGAGAGAGAGAGAGAGAGAGAGAGAGAGAGAGAGAGAGAGAGAGAGTAGAGCTTGGCCATGAGTGACTCGAAAGAATGAAATTACTCGCGGAAACGAGATTGGCCGACTCGTGAATAAACTATGTCCGAACGTTGGGCCGATTACGTGTGATTTCGTTGCCTGCTTTTGATATGGACGTGTCTGAGTTCAAGCAGGCAAATCGTAGGTACATATGCGCACGCGCGATGGACGTAAATGTGTATGTACATACGGAGACACAATATCTTTTACCATATAAATGCTGCAAGCGCTATATAAGTGGTGTATATATATATATATATATATATATATATATATATATATACGTATATGAACATACACACGTGTGTAGGTATTTTTGCACGTCACTAAACGATAGCGAAGAAGCTAAAGACGAAATGAAAGGAAACGTAGTGGAACGTAAAAGTCCCTCATAATATTGTGCATTCTCGCTGCAATAATCTTAATACTGCTTACTCGTAACTTCGTCCTTTAACGATAGCTTAAAAAAGTTATGGTACGTTTCGATATATCTTCAGATATTTTATGGAAGTATGAAAGAGAGAAAGCGAGAGAGTGAGTGAGTGAGTGAGAGAGAGAGAGAGAGAGAGAGAGAGAGAGAAAGCGAAAAAAAGGAAAAGAACGACGATCGGTTTAATCGAGACTTTTTCATACGTTCGTTTATTTTATTCGTAAAAAATCATATTTCCGACTTCTTCGTCTCGTCAAATGAATTTTACGAATGAATTTGATAGAATGAATTCCGATAGGAATGTCCGACGGCGCGTTTATTTTTATTTTTGATTTCGTTTTAATCAAATTTTCTATCGATTAAATGAAACACCAACGAGCCGGAATCTACAGGACAGTTAAAATAATAAGTCGAACGAGTGCGGGACCGGTGTTTCGTTTGTTTTTCCCATTAGTTAATTATTACGTTCTTATGCGCCATGGTATGATTTAATTCCGTTAACGTTACTACAGTAGAGTGTGAAATTGGGGTCGTGGTACTCGCACCGTAATTCGATTTTCGAGACACTTCATTAATTACCGAAACGCGTTCACCACGTAATTTAATTGATGCTCGTCGGTTTCCCGCTAGTTGCTAATGAGAATCTATAGTCGATAATACGCGAATCTTCAATTTTTAACGATCAATCGATTAGGCGTTATCATTAGGTTGTCGAGACTAGTCGAAGCTGAATTACACTTTGATTAGTCGATACTCTTGGATGAAAGGGACAAGACGAAGGGAAAGGAAAGGAAAGGAAAGGAAAGGAAATAGTTTGTTCATAATTACGTATTTTAATGAGCCCTAGATATAATAGTTCCGTACGAAACGCAACACGTCCTGAATTATTGTAAAAAAAAAAAAAGGTAATGAACTTCGAAGGAATGAAATTCGTTGAGGGGGAAAGAAAAAATCCGAGAGTCAACGGACGAATGATACATAGAAAATATGCGTTGACGTGTAATGAATGTAGAGGTGCATGAGCGTTGGATGCAATATTCTTGCAAATACAAAAACAAAATATTCTTCCTTTAGTCCGATCTGATTTCTATTCCCTCTATTTTATATCCCCATTGTAGATTACAGTGTGTAACTCGTGCGAATGTATGTATACACACACACACACATACACGTACACGTACACGCACAAACACATATACAGAGACATAGATCTCACATTCTATAGTCAGGTACGTGGGAAGCCGTCTCGAATAAACGGGAATCCGCCCTAACTTTATGCGGCTCTTATTAAATTCCAGCCGACAAGAATCGTTAAGGACGACACGACGTGCAAACCATTATTTTGGCCCTTTCCCCTCCCACAATGTCGTCCACATCCTTTATAAAGATTCGATTTGTACAAGCTAACGCGAAGCGTCATGTCGTACGACAATCTATAAGGATGTTTAGAAAATGACGTGTTTTCGTACCTCGTCAATGATCGAGGTGAAAGGATCGGGGTAAAAGCACCGGAGTAAAAGCATCGAAGGAATCGACCTCGGAGAGAAATAAGAAGGAAGAACAAATAGTAGAAGAGGTGAAGGAGGAGGAGGAGGAGGAAGAAGAAGAAGAAGAAGAAGAAAAAAGAAATGCTGCCTCAGAATTCACCAATGTAGTTGGAATAATTCTGACGTTTGTATGGATGAGAGGGCGGAATCATACCCTTTTCGAGTCAACCCTTTTTCTTTCCCTTCTATTTCTCTCTCTCTCTCTCTCTCTCTCGCTCAAGTTTCTCTCTCAGCTTCCATTCACGATGTCGACCTAGAAAAGAACGACAAGAGAAGATTCTTCCCTTACCGAGTTCAGTCTCTCTTTCTCTCTCTCTCTCTCTCTCTCTCTCACCTTTCTCTCTCTTTCTCTGTTTTTCACTCATCTAACTGACATCGAATTGAAATAATAAATTCGAATGAGGTTGAAAAGGGAGAAAGAGAGAGATAGGGATAGAGATAGAGAGATATAGAGAGAGAGAGAGAGAGAGAGAGAGCCGTGTTTTTCTTTGCAATTGCTGCAAGATTCGAGTGAGTTTCTTCGTTCTCTTGTGTATTTTTTTTTTTCCATTTCCTTTTCCTTTTCTTTTTTTCTTTTCTTTTCTTTTTTTTTACTTCTCTCTTCTTAACACAAGTTCATAAAAATTTCTCGAATTTATTATTATTGGCAAGTGTCGGTATTATACCAATAGTTATCCTTGAATTTTTCTTTTATTTATCGAAAACGTTCGAGAAAGGATTTCAAACGGATATTAAGTGTCACGACACACGTATTGAATATCGTTAGAAACTATAGCTCTTGATCGTATTTCCAAGCGTATTATCAAGCGATCTTTTTTTTCTTCTTCTTTTTCGGTTTTTCTTTTATTTTGTTTTGTTTTGTTTTGTTTTTTTTTTCTTTCCCCCGCGTCAAGATGAAACGATACCACCTTTACCCTTGCCTCCCCCTTCTCGGAATTTCAGATAATTACGATAAAAGCTTCGTGGATCTTTTAGTGGTGCCATTATACTTGAAGTTTTTAATTAAGACCAACATTACCGGCGATAAGAATTCGATCGGCACGAGAGTTCTCGGTAATACTGTCTCAGGCTCATTTGGGTTTCCTTTGGTACAACAATTCAAGTTGAAAAATTTTCCAAGCAACTCCCCGACGTTGGTTTCACCGAGTAAAATAAAAGAAAGAATCAAGTTGAATAAAGGCACGGGGAGTACTAAGGAAAAGAAGAAAGAAGGAAAGAAAGAGAGAGAGAGAGAGAGAGAGAGAGAGAGAGAGAGAGATAGGATTGTTTTGTGGTTGAGAGTTTTTAGAGCTCGCACGTTATTCGAAAAGTTCTTCGTCGGGAGTTGGATGAGACACAACGGTTTTACGGAACTTGCAATTGGATGTTGAGATAAGCTTCTTTTCACGATGGCGACTGTGGTCCACATAATTTCAAGCGTTCGTAAAATTTCGAGAAAATGCCCGGAGGGACGGGCACAAAGTTCGCGGTCGGTTAGTAATTAAGTTCTTACCATAGTATTTGCATAATGGAAATACGTAAAAAATTGCGTATAGACGGAAAGCAAATCATTAGATAAGCTATTTCAAATATTTTTTACAAATAATCCGGACACGTGCAAAAAAACGGCCGTTTGATCGATCCTTTTTTACGACTGTCAATCCACTGTCGGCTTATAAGTGTGTGCGTAGAGGAGAGACAGAGAGGGAGAGAGAGAGGGAGAGAGAGAGAGAGAGAGAGAGAGAGAGAGAGAGAGAGAGAGAGAGAGGAACAAAAAGGAAAAGAAATAAAAAGAGAAAACAGTAAAAAACGGAATAGCATTCGTCGTAGTCTCTCTCTCTCTCTCTCTCTCTCTCTCTCTCTTTTTCTCATTCTCTTTATCTGATACCAACAAAGCTGTAGTTTTATCTCGATTTGTAGAATTCAAACCGTCGGTATTTACAGTTCCCCTATTTTATCCGACAAGAAATATTTGATAGTATACTAACGATTTGTTCTTGCGAAAGAAACAAAAAAAAAAAATATATGGAAAGATTAAAGAAGTAAGTAAACCTTCGAAATAATGGAAGTATATGAATGATTTTAACCACGATGGTTAAAGTAAAACGAACGAGTTAATTCCATGCGTTAAAATGATTTATCTCGGATCGTTCGAGGGTTTTTTTCAGTTCACGAATGGAAAGTGAAAGAGGATGAAAAATAAAGGAGAAGAAAGGGAAGTAGAAAAAATAGATCGTTGGTGGTAGTAGTAGTAGTAGTAGTAGTAGTAGTAGTAGTAGTAGTAGTGGTAGTGGTAGGAAACGAGTTAGAACGAAATAGACTTGTCGTATGAGACCAACCAAACTTGGATGGGTGGGGATGTTTGGAGATTGGAAGGGAGCGTGGAGGAGGTGGCTGAGGGGTGCGGGATGCAATAGGTAAAGGAGTGCAAGGTTATCGTTTTACGAGGTAAGAATCTCTGTCGAAATGTTTGCCAAATTACGTTTCGCATCGACGTGGATTATCTTTCGGCGTTGGAGTTAAAGTCCCATTATCTTGGTATTATCGTTCCTCGTTTTCGTCGTCATTATACGTAAAAGAGTAGATACGTACGTTATATATTCTAATATCGTTCTATTAGAACAAATAGGAATGAAAAGGAAAAACGAAAAAAAAAGGATCTCGATGTCTTACGAAGAATAATAGAAGGAGAATGAAAAGTATAGAGGCAGAGAGAGATAGAGAGAGTATAGCGATCTCTTGAAAGAGTCGAAGTAGTATCAGATTGGTGGTCGCAATGTCTAGTTCACGTTTAAAATTGCTTTTGAGTGGTACGCTTTCCTATAACGTTTTCAGAATAGCGTAGAACGTAGGAACGTCTATGGACATTCTCTTCTCCCCTCTCTTCTCTTCCTTCTCCTTGTTCTCCTCCTCATTCCCCTTCTTTCTTCCCTTTCTATCCTCTTCTTCTTCTTCTTCTTCCTCTTCTCCTCTCTCGTTTCTCCTGCTCCCTCATTCGGCACTCACTCTATCTCTCTCCTCTCTCCCGATGGTAACTTTCTTCCACGATTCATTTTCTATCAGCTTTGTGGAAAATTCAATTCTTGTCTGAGAGAACGGAACGATCCTCGTTGAACGAACAGGACGAACACATTGTAGTTTCTCTCGTTAGTGGCCAACCCCAAAGAGCATTTGCCTTTAATTTGGCGATCATAAACCAAGTTCTCTCTATCGTTCTTTTTCGAAAGGAAAACGTTAGAGGAACGGACAATGGGTGCATTCATGGTGGACCAATTATACGAGATTAGGAAGAATAGGTACGTATGTACGTACTTACAAAGTGTTGTCATGGACAAACGAGTAGTGAGAATGAAGAGTAGAGTGAGTGAAATAATGAAAGAAAGAGAGAGAGAGAGAGAGAGAGAGAGAGAGAGAGAGAGATGAAGAGAATAGTTGAAAGAATAGATGATAGATAAACGAAACGAACCTATGAATGACTTATGAATGACCGAATAAATGAACTCTGTTGCCTTACGTTAACTGTTCAAGGATCGATATTTTTGTAAGTATTTACATATTTCTATAAAAAAAAAAAAATGACATTGATGGAAAGCGATGAAACGTGTAATACTTTTGGATAGATTTCGATCTGAAATGTCACGAATCTTGAGAAGAAATTTGAGAATATCGGAGTAGGTAGGTGACCCCGATAAAAACTCGCTCGAACGAATATATATATATTCTCTTTACGAGTATATATAAACATACATAGATATACATGGATACGTACGAGTACACTATTTATTTGTCGTTTCTTTTTTATATACCCTTTTTTCCTTCTATTTTATTTTCTAGCTTCGCCCGATGGAAAATCCGGTCATCGACTCACTCGAACTCGAAGGACGTTGATTCGTTCGTTAGTGGAGCAATTAAGTAGTAAGTACAATTAAGCCACTGTATTCATGTATTTTCAATTATTATTCTGCCGATCTGTTTCGTGAGGATTTCGTGAGGGTTTCGTGAGTACTTTCGTAAGTACTTGATTGCATGCAAGCCTTCCGCCGGCAAATTATTCTCGACTTATAATCTATGAAATCTCGTTCGCCGTAGTCATTATCGTAGAGTACTATTAAACGATTCCCAAATGAATCGCGTTGAATTAGGAACCAAGAGGTTTAACCTTATTCTTCCTTTTCTTCTTCTTCTTCTTCTTTTTTTTTTTTATATGTACATAAGGGATAAGCTCCACATACGAAATAAATCGAGATCTGGCGAAGATTGCATATTTTAGAATTGATGCGTCTTGGAATCCTATCGTGATATTCATACATTCAATATATATATATATATATATATATATATATATATATATATATATATATATCCTAGAGATATTTCTTGCGTCTCGCAAATGCAGCCTTATAGGAGTAGGAGTAAGAGTAGGAGTAGGATGAGAATGAGGATGAGGAAGAGTAGTAGGAATAGGAGGAACAGGACGAGGACGAGGATGAGGAAGAGGGGGATGAGAAGGAGGAGGAGGAGGAGGAGGAGGAAGAAGAAGAGTCATTCGGAGGTTGTTGACATGCGAGCGAAATGCGACGAATTATTAAGCCTCGTGAATATGTACCTACATACTCGTCTATAAGTGTTTTCGTTTAGACACGCACGAAGTGTACTCGTATGCGTATGTGTACTCAGGACAAGGAGAGAAAACTAATGCACCAGTCGCTCGATCTAGACGTTTCTCCGTCATAAATCTTTTTCACGTAGAATTTCTTCATTGTTCAAATTTTTTCCCTTATTTGTTCCCTCGATTTTTCGTGATCTCCATTTGGCAGACGACAATCGACGAGTAATTCTTATCGACGAAAATATTTCTCATTCTTCTTCTTTCTTCTACCTTCCGCTCCTTCAATTAGTAGACATATTAATTATATTCACGTATGTTAAACAAAATTTCTTCTCTTTTGTTTATTTTCCTTTTCTTTCCCCTCTCCTCTCTTCTTATCTTCTCCGGTGGTAACGAAAATGATTCCTGCATATCGACGCCTGCCCTGGCCCACGCACACACGTACACACACACACACGCACGCACACGCACACACGTGCAACGGAGGAGCTTTATCAAAATGCATTTTGCATGCTGTAGTTAGGAAATATTTGAAAAAGTGATAAAATTATTCGCCCTTTGAAGAAAAACCCCGTCGGATAAACACTGGTGGATCTCTAGGATTGCATTCGTCGCCGGGATGCACCGTTCCAAATTATGCAATGTTATAAAAAGATATTTACGCGGACGCATAATGAACGTGATGCAAGAGACAGAGATAACGCGCGCAAGGGGCGTTCGTTAGCTCACTTAAATATATGACTAAGATATGAAAGATATCCCGTTAGGTCAAAAGTGTCACAGCTGGAACGTTCATCCATTTTCTTCTTCTTTCCTTTGCCATCTTTTCCCCGGCCATTTTTTTTCTCTTCTTCTTCTTCTTCTTCTTCTTCTTCGTGGCTCCGTATCGTCTTTTACCGTACGTAATAACCGTAGCATATAGATGATAACCTTAACGTTTACACATAGACGAGCCATAGTACACACAAACATTTACACAAAGGTTTAGGCGTGATACACGTGTGTAACCATCGTCCGAACGAGGAAGGAGAGGACGCCGCCGTTAAAGAACCAAGCGGAGTACTCTTTGTTTAGCTCGAGGGAAGTTTTAATTTGTCGCATAACAGCCTACAGCAAACGGTAGTGGTATGCGGAGGGCTCGAGTCGTCGGGCTTTAAGGGAGCGAGTGCCGGAACGTGGCTGGGCGAGCCGCTCGCTTGAACAAGTAGACGTAGAATAAGCGAGAGAAAGCTGTGAAAACGCACGTATATCATGGACCTCTTCTACGCTATAGTAACAAGGACACACCTTGCCTCCTTTTCATCCTACACCTATCTCATCCTCCAACTCCTTGCTTTCTCCTTACCTCTTCTCCACTTTGTAATTTACCGTGGAATTTCGCGTTTGGAATAAGCGAGATATGTCTCTCTCTCTCTCTCTCTCTCTCTCTTTCTTTTTTTCTCTTTCTGTCTCTCTCTCTCTCTCTCTCTCTCTCTCTCTCTCTCACTCTATATATGTATATATATATATATATCTTTTTCTCTCTTTACACGGTCCCAATCTCGCCTTTAATCTGTTTCCTCTTCGGCTCCCTCATTCCAAAGATATTACTGTAAACATACAACCTTACGATTGACAATTAACTCGACTCGAATGTACTTTAAATCCTGACCTAGTTTTACGTAACAGGCCGTAGCCCTGAGGTATGTCGTTTTCGTCTTTCGAGCTCTGTCGGAATAAAGAGTTGGAAATAATTACTGAAAAATATGTATCTCTTTGATGTTGACGAAGGTACGTTTAATATTAAAAGAGCGAGCCTCTTCGCGAGCAGAAAGTGAATAGAGAAGGTTCGCTTGGAAAAACGCATTTCGACTTACTTGTGCGGAAGTAGAACGGCGGTAAAGTTGATGGCGATGGAGACTCTTGGACCAGAAGTTATGAGATACCGACACCGGATGTTCGGCGGATATAGGCCAGGATATCCGGGACTAGCTAGAACGCATCCGTCGTGACAATCAGTGTTCTCATAAACCCAGTCGCATTCTGAAAAATAGAAAAAGAAAAACAAAAAAGAAGAAGAAGAAGACAATGTTCTTACGTTATTTTCACCTACTCTAAAGATATTCAATTATCCTTAATAAATAGTAACGATCGGTAATATCCTAAAATGGTCGGATTTTGTTCTGATAATAAATCGTTATTCATAAAACTGACCGAACAGATAAAAATCTATGCGACAATATCGTTCCTTTTATTTTATTTCATTTCATTTTATTTTATTTTTTTTTATTTTTTTTTTTTTCATCGCCCGAGATACATGACTGCAGCCAATTAGAACGTACTAACGAGGTACTTCGCATCAATCTCGAGGAACCTTTTATTAATACATACATACATACATACATACATACATACATACATATATATATATATATATATATATATATATATTCGAAGTCTGGTATGAAACGACCTGAACTATTCGCTGTAAATTTTCTGGTATGCCAATATCAGCTCGCAATTTAAAGCAGGAGTCCCGATAGAAAATGCACGGGGAAATTATGGAAAGTTATGAGTAAGACTTCCCGTCGAGTCGCGAACTTCGTTGCTCCATCGATATGCTTCGGTCCGGTGCTCTCACCTTCTTTATCTCTTATTATTTTTCTTTCCTTTTACCCTTACATCTACCTTACCCTCTCCTATTTCTACGATTCGTTTCTATAGTGATTCAGAAAAAGTAAATAATATCAGACAATCGAGACAAACGTGAATCAACTTTTAAAGATTATATATGCGTTAGACAATGAATCGGACAATGGACTTCTTTGTTTATGATTATTGATGCACTAAAGTTACTAACTTTGTGAAAGTCAAATTTTCTCTCTCTCTCTCTCTCTCTCTCTCTCTCTCTCTTGCTTTCTTTTCATTAGCGCGTTAAGTTACGGTAAGTTATTACAGAATTTGCTTTTACACGAGTAAACAAAGTTATTGAAAGTATTATTACTGTTTCGTCGAGCGATCATTTTTGCAATTTGTAATAACGAAGAGTAGCTCGTCAGTTCGTTAAAAAAAAAGACACCTCGACCAGAAAAATAGTTTTCTATCGACTCTCATTCTTCTCTCGCATCGCGTACATATACGAATGTAGAAACGGAGAAAAATGGGATGGGATAAAAGGTAAAAACAATAGGATCGGAATATTTCTTTTTTTTTTTATTTGAAAAGCTTCACCCGAAAGAAGAGTGAGGAGATGGAAAGCAAAAAGGGAAAAATAAACGTGCGAAAACAAGAACAAAAAAAATAAAAAAGAAATAATAATGAAATAAATATAAGACGAAAATAAATACAAAAACAAGGAGAGGTGTTAATTTGATCGTGAATGGAGCGCGAATTTTGATCTTTATTTCGAAAGAAACATAGAGATGATAGGATGTTCTTCGGACGTGGTCTCTTAAAAGGGTTTCGTACACTCTACCTTCACTGGAAAAATTCTTTTTCAGTGCCTTCCTATTCCTGTTCGTTCTATCGTGAAAAATAAAGGGGTCTCTGTCGAACGAGCCCTTCATTTCGCTTCGTAAAATCGGAAGAATCGTCCGAGACGAGGCGAGACGAGACGGGACGAAGAAATGCGAGAAATTTCGTAATCTGGAAAAATCTCGAAAGAAAAAGAAATATATATATATATATATATATATATATATATATATATATATATATATATTGAGATATGCGAGCAATTAAATAATCGACGTTCGATCGAAATTACATATTTCAAAGAAAATCCATCATGACGAAATAAAAATTTCTCATGGCTTCCTATACACACACACACACGCGCGCGCGCGCGCGCGCACACACATATATACATACAGATATCGTCTTCTCACGATCGTTGAGGAAAAAAGATGAAAGACAATAAAGAGAAAGGAAAAAGAAGAAAGAGTAAAACGAAGCCATTGGCAGACGGAAAAGGTTGGTCTCGATATTCTTTCGTAATTCTTTTTCGGAGAAGCTGCCAGGTTAGATCATGACGAGGTAGATTTAGAAGGGAAGCCTGTGACGAGAGTGTCTCTCTCTCTCTCTCTCTCTCTCTCTCTCTACGTGCAACGTATCCATCGAGGTGAGAAGAAAGGCGAAGCGTTTATGTGAGACCTGTCGAAGCGCATCGACGGATGCCAGGAGACGTATTTTTGTTGAATTCGCGAATAGGAAAGGAAAGAAGTGGCTTGCATTCGATGCCTCCAAGTTGATTCTTCTAGAGAAAGTATATATATATATACATACATATATATATATATATATATATATATATATATATATATATACGTGCATATGTAAATATGTATGTGTACGTGTATGTGTTTATATTAGATATGCGCTTATTTTCAACATAGAAATATACGAAGAGTATCTTTTACCTAAAGCTAGGACGAAGAAGGCACCGATGATGGAGAATAACCGGCGTAAGTTCTGAACCGCAATGCGTACAATTTTTCTCCAACAATACACCCCCTCCCCCATCTCCCCTCTCCCAAAAGGTTTAAGACGACGAATTTTTCTTCTTACATAATGGCCATCCTCATTTCCCTCCTCTGGGTTACGTCTCTATTCGCGCACGTGCATCCGTACATTAGCTGCACGCGAATATCTAGCTTTATCTCGTTCGTTATGTAACTCGAAGAGTGCGGATCGATGTAATAGAATACGAAAGGGGGGTAGGTGCACGGGAGAACACCCTCTCTCTCTCTCTCTCTCTCTCTCTCTATCTCTCTCTCTCCTTCCCCTCTTCCTACCATTTCTCTCGCTTTTCTATGACGATATCATGCGATTTCGTAATCGAGATCTACGATGGATTCGCGATTTCCTTCGATTTCTTATAACTCGTTTTGCTCGTTTGAAAGTCAACCGAGAAAAGGGATCAGGAAAGATTTCTTGTACTTCCCTTTTTCTTCCTCCCTTTTCTTCGCGAGCTCGCTTCATTCGATTCGTTTTCGCAACGTCGAATGGGGTAATCAAAGTGGGTAGAGGATCAAAGCCCAAGATGGCAAGATGATCCAGAGCCATTCCGCGTTTCTCCACATAGACAAATAGAAAGGGAAACGTACGTTGTCGAAGATCGGCGCCGAGTCGTGGTGGTGATGCTGGTGGCGAGAGTTGCGTGGGGAGGGGGTAGGGTGGTGGTGGTGGTGGTGATGGTGGTGGTTAAGGGTCGATCGGGCGTAGGGTTGGGTGAAGGTCGGAAGACGTGGATGAGAATGAGGATGAGGGTGAGGATGGGGTACGTGCATGGTAGATAGAAAAATCCCACGGATAAAGTGCCAGATCGTGCTGTCCGTATAAAGGTGCGATTGATCTGTTTGTCAGTCGAACGACGTCCTCGTTCGTACCTTCTTTTCCTTCCTTCCTTCCTTCCTTCCTCCTCTTTCTTCTTCTTTTTTTCCCTTCTTCCTCTTCTTCCTCCTTTCTTATCCCTCTTTCTTTCCTCCTTACCTCTTACCTTTCTCATCCTCATTCCTCGAACGCCGAACGACTTTCCACATTCACGCTTCTTTCGCCGCAAGTCCAAATAAAAGGAGAAACGAATCGCATTCCCTGCCAAAAAACAGTCCTCGCATCCGATGTGATTTAAGTGGCAATCGTCTTCTCTCTCTCTCTCTCTCTCTCTCTCTCTCTCTCTCTCAGTCTTTCTTCCGTTTTTTTATTTCCCCGCTTCAATTCGTCCGAATACGAATACGCTTCGCGCATATGAAATCACAATCTTCTTCCGTCCTTACCTCTTTCCCCGAACGATCGAAAATCGTTGTCCTCTCGTTAGAGGAATAAAGCTCGCAAAAGCTTTCGCGCGATGGCTTTCAACGTGTCGTGAAAGAGCGCCTGTCTGCTTCTCCATTTTATTTCATTTCTCTTTTTGTTACTGCGATTTTAAGGGTAAAAGCAACGGTACCTCATCCTGCCTCAGCCGTTTCTCTTCGTTGAACACTTCTACGGAATACCATCGAAGGGAATCGTCGAACGTTCGTTACGGCGATTGTCCTCTTTCTTCGTCGATCGAACAGATCTTTAAATTCTTCCTTGTTCTTCGTTGACCTTAACTCCGTGCTCTCTGGGCACTTTAGTTCCGTTCGAAATTATCGATGAGTCAAGGATTCTCGGTCTAAGAAAAGAAACGAAAGAAAGGGGGGAAAGGGGAAGGAAAGGGAAAAAAGAAAAACTCTGGTAAGAGGAGATACAGATAGTAGAAGAGAGAGAGAGAGAGAGAGAGAGGTGAAAATTGTCTCAGAACAGAGGTAGGTACGCATCGTTAACCATACGATTTGCGGGACGAAAGGGGATCTAACCGGTCGTAAAAAGCACAATATTCGTGTGATGGGAGATAGCGAAACGAGTACCTCGAGAGTATTGTTTTTACGATATATTTTTTTTTTCGTTCTTTTTTTGTTTTGTTTTGTTTTGTTTGTTTGTTTGTTTTTTTTTTTTTCGTTTCTTCGTTAGCAACGCTAACCCATCGAACGAATCGAAATTAACTATCTCTCGCTCGGATAACATTCCCTCTTTTGGTGGCAATCCAATTTTTACAATTCAAACTCGTAACACTCGCGCGCATTGTACACTCGTAGCGCTCACGCGCGAACTATAAAATCTCTCGGGTATAAAGATAATGAAGAGAAAACAAGTGAGAGAAAGAGAGAGAGAGAGAGAGAGAGAGAGAGAGAGAGAAACGATGATGATGATGATGATGATAATAATAACAAAAGAAGATAAAGAAAAGAGATAAGAGAAAGAAGGAATGAGAAGGACCGAGAACTCGAATGCTTTCATGATTTTTGATCGTTTAATCGGTCGATAGGAAGGAAAAAAGAAAAGGCAAAAAAAAAGAAAAAAGAAAAAGGAAAAAAAGAAAAATCGAATAGGACTACGTCGATGGGATGATTATGGTAGTTGGTATTTGCGTATCCTCCTCGCACTCGTACATATCTAAACGGTCTCGGGTAAATTCTCGTTAAAGGTATTACGGCTTCGCCTTAGCCGTCGTTGTAGGTAACGCCCGTATCACCAAAAGGTAAAATCCCGCGGGCGCGAGAAATCGCGATACCTTTTCGAAAATGGCTATCGCGCCAACTTCCTGTGGGATCGGCGGTTGGGGTTTATGTCGTTAACACTTTAGGTCAGAGCAGCTAAATGGCTTCGACTGAAGCGGTACTGCGCTCTCTTCGTTCCTTCTCTCTCTCTCTTTCTCTATCTCTGTCTCTCTCTCTCTCTCTCTCTCTCTCTGTCTCTGTCTCTCTCTCTTTCTAGCCCTTATTCGGTTAAGCCCTAACTGTCCTCCTCTTAAGCTAGCATAATTTTCCTTCTAAGTACGGGAGAAATTGCGTTTCTGCTCTGCTTGCCTAACGAAATTCCAACTTCTTCTTTCTCTTTCTCTTTCTCTTTCTCTTTCTCTCCATCTTTATCTCTCTGTTTGCTGTGCACCACTTTTTACCCGTCTCTCTTTCTCTCTCTCTCTCTCTCTCTCTCTCTCTGTCACGTTCTCTCTCTCTCTCTCTCGTTTTTTTTTTATTCCTCTGCTTCTGTTCTTTCTCATCAGCACCGTCCCCTTTACGTATTCCACGTTTCCCTGCGTGTTTCTTTAAGATTTAACATCTAAAGTGAACGTAAAACAAAGTTAAACTTTTCCGTAAAGATCTTCCCTTTAGGTTTTTCTTCTCTCTCTCTCTCTCACTCACTCACTCACTCACTCACTCTATCTCTATCTCTCTCTCTCTCTCTATCTCTCTCTCTCTCTCTCTCTCTCTCTATCTCTCTCTCTACCGTAAATCCTATTTCACCTTACGTATTATTGACTTTTATGTAACTAATTTTTTTCTTCCTTCTCTTTTTTACCCACGCTTCACTCGACCTAATGATACGGTAAATGTTACGAACGTGAGTCGTAGATACAATTTTTACGTTAAATTTAATATAATTACAGAGATAATATAAATATATAATGTGGCGTTTCATCTTGAACGTTCTGTTTCTGCACAAGCGATTTCTCGAGTAGTAAGTACGTTAAGTACGTTATTGAAGTTGGCTGCTTGAAAAGCATATTTCGCGAATAGACGGTGGAGTTGAAGTAAGTCGTTACTGGGAAAACATTATCGATAAGCAGGTACAGTGGATAATATCTCCGAGGAAGATAGAATTACTTGCTAGCAAAACCGATAACTGACTAGATCAATGTTTGATTTACTAGAACGCTAGGTCAGAACCGGTTCTGTTTGGCTGTCAGTCGAGTATGGAGTTTGCGTACAGCATAATCCGGTTGTCGAATAGGTCACTGCATCCTGAGTGCTTTATAATTTTACCTGTGTCCACTATGGGATAACGAGGCTAACGAGGAATCGCCCGAAACTCGATCGATTATGAACATTATGTAAAATAAGATAGGATAGGAGGGTGTGGCTTCCGAAATGGCGGTGAGAATCGAGCGGACAAAACGGTGGTTGGTATTAATCAAATTATTAACGGTCCGCGAATAAAGTATCACTACCGTATTACGTTTAAACGAGATTATTTATAAAAACGAAATTTTCTTTTTATTTTTCTTTTTTTTTTTTTTCACATTAATTCCACGACGAATACTATTGGAAACAATATTACCGAATAAAAATCCGAAATAAAAAACCGAATTAAAAATCGACTCCTTCGATCATATCCTCTATCTTACCTGTATTATTAACCGGATGTCCACCTTTCACCGGCCAGCCAACGGACGTACTTGCTTTCGATGAGAAACTGAAGTATGCCAAGAATTGGGACCTCGTCGTGTTCTCGTTTATTCTGAAACACATTCGAGCGGACATGTTTTGTCGAGGTTACTCTTCTCCATCGTTTTTTTTTTAACCGTTGTTATTCGGGGTAAAGGGGATGGAAGGGGGAGGAGGGAGTGGCGGAGGAAATATAAAGGAAATCACGATAAATATCATCTCGTTGTTCGTGCGTGTATATATATATATATATATATATATATATTTATTTATATATACATATGTATATAAATGTGTATGTATTTATCTACGTGTATACTTGTACATCCGCAAACGGTGGTCACGATATTTATGAGAAAATATCATGTGGCCCGCGCGTTCCAAAGATTTACGAATGTTTAAAGATGATATACGAACAGATAGGGGAGATGCATCCCCAGTGCGATTTATCGCAGCTTATTATCATTATATTACATATCCTCGATCGGAATCGTTAAAAACGTTTTATTACTTGTCGTTCCTTTTTTCGTTTAGAGAGGCGAGAGAGGATGTAGGGACGGGGTGGAATCGTGGGGAAGAGGGGACGGGGATAAAACGGAAAAAAATGGTTCGACAAAAATTCGTCAACGTCAGTGAGGCGGCTTGAAACATTGGGAAAGTCGATATATCATTCCTTCGCTAGTCACGATCGAATCGATCTTTCGAAATGACGTTTCGGAGATAGATAGAGATGGTATATAGGCTTTTGGCCGCTTTCGTGTGAATTATTTTCAAAGAAGACTCGCAAACAAGAAATGTTCTCTCCTTCAGGAAGATCAAGAGGAATGGTTGTATGGAAGTAAGAAAACGAACATGAAAATTAAAGAGAGAGAGAGAGAGAGAGAGAGAGAGAAATAGTGAGGTGTGCAGACAGTACATGTATGTATGTATGAGAAGTGAAGTAAAACGGGGCAAGTTGTATTTCGTTCCCTTCGAGAAATCGTCTTGTCAAAAAAAAAAAAAAAAAAAAAGCACAGCCACGATGCTTTCTAAAGATCGGTCGGGGTATCGATTGAAAATCGAGAAGATCGTTTGTTCCGTTCGAGAGCTGTTTAGAAAGCAAGCACGTCGGAGGGAAGACTTTCGTGGAATAGACGAGAATCGATATACGAAGTTTCTTCCGGAACAGCTCGGGTGAGCGCGAGGAAGAACTTGGTACTTAGCGAAAACTGACCTCCATCGACGTACCATCCATCCCTCAGCTCTTTTAATATTGTATGAGACCACCGTACTTCTTTCGTCTTTTCAAATAAAACTTCGAATTTCTTAGAGGGCAGTAAAACGCTTCGCACTTTGAATACTTTATTAGGTAACCGTCGATTGTAGAAAATGTCTATTAATTAAAATCTTATGGGTATACAAATAGTTAATATAAAAAAAAAAGTAACAAACAGAAAAAAAGGAGGAAATAAAAAGAAAGGAAGGTAAAGGTAAAGGGATTAATAAAGTTTCCGGTTTATTGTCCCTATCTTTTCCACATTTATTACGTTCTTCCTCGTGTATTCAACAATTATGTTGATAATTATATATACATATATGAAATAATTACATGAAAATATATACATATATGAATATATATACATATATACATATATATGAAGTATATATACATACATAATGTGTGTGTGTGTGTGTGTGTGTGTGTACTTACATGTTCCATAACTTTTACTTGTTCCTTAAACGATCGATTTACTTACTCATCGTGAAAAATGATGAAGAGGGAAAATTCGAAGATCGATGGAAAGATAAAAGTGAACGAAGAAAAGGAACAATGGATGAGAACAAAGAAAGGCTCTACTACCACTTGGTAGAAGGTGACTCTAATCGAGTTATTTAGTTAAGTCGGACTACTTTTAGTTGGGTTACCGTCAGTCCAAAGTCAGAGGTTACTTGTGAGCGTTCGTAAGAGCTAATTGTATTTACCTACAATAAATCTCCTTTCCATCGTCTACATCCTCCTCGTCCCCCTCCTCCCTCCCTCTCGCCTACCTCCCCACCCACCTCGCCCGCTATCTTCCCACGTTCCCTTCGCCCTATTCTATTTGATTAGCTGCCAATCCGTTCAGACTATCCCTTCGGCATTACGTCTGCCTCTGAAGCTTGTACCATTCTACTGACGTCAAACAGTGTCAAACGCATTTACCGGCAATCCCTGATTGATCTGAAAATTTCACGAAGCACTTGGTATGATCGACGAATATAGCAGAAATATCTGCCGCCGAGATTTTATAGAAATTTACGATGGATTTACGATTCGAATGGATTTTCCATTTATGCATTTCGAACGTGCCTTTTTTTTCTTCTTTCCTTTTTCATTGACAAATATCGTCGATAACCTCGGAAAAAATTATTTTCGAAAATAATATTATTTACAAATCAGTACTACTCGAAGCGCGTACACGCGCGCGCACACGCACATATTTTTTTTCTTTCTTTTTTTTTTTTTTTTTTTTTTTTTTATTAATGGAAAAAGGTCAACGAAATGGAAGTACTAATCTTTTACTTTCTTAAAAAAAGAAAAATAGAACGAGAGTCTTTGTTCTCATGTGCTTGTAAGCTGAGAAACGTTAAGAAAGTAAGGTGTTTAAGTGTCTGACGAAAAGATGAAAGGCAGAAAAAGAAAAATGTCATTGCCTTGTGCAAACTACATATGTAATATTTATTGTTGAACACGTTTTAGGATGATTTCTCTCTCTCTCTCTTTCTCTCTCTCTCTCTCTCTCTCTCTCTCTCTCTTTCTCTTTCTTTGTCTCTCTTTCTCTCAAGACGAGACTAAGCAAAACTTTGGATTGAAAACTTTGGTTCTCGTGCGTTAACGCTTTTGAGACACGTTAACGCTTCTTTAACAATTTTCCTTTCCTAAAATATAAATTAAAAATAAGACATTTCCTTCCGAGCGGAATTATTATTTTCTACATTATATTCTTTCATAATATAAAAAATACCATTGGCCAATGTTAAAGAAAATGTAACGTCGAGTTACGACAATGATTTCATCGAAAGGATATCGCTCGGTTTCACGATTTAAAGTGATCCTTAATACGTATTTTCTTTAATTTTGTTGGTAAAGTTGGTAAATTTTTCGCGAACTAAATTAAGAACGTAGCGGGGAAATTCTAAGAAGGATTCGCAAGCTCGTTACTTTAACGAACTCTTTTCCACGATGCGGTTCGAATTCCAATCGAGCGACGACCGTAGACTTACCGAAATCAACTTTTCACATGAAATCGTGTTTGTTCATACTTACGAGAAAAATCTCTCTCTCTCTCTCTCTCTCTCTCTCTAAATATATATATATATTTTTTACTTTCTTCCTTCCCCTCCTTCACCCTCCCCGTCTCAACTGTCTCTCTCTCTCTCTCTCTCTCTCTCTCTCTCTCACTCTCTCGCGTGGAGTAAAAATAAACTTAAAAAAGTTGTGCACACTTTCTATTTTCTTTCCTGACTAACTTTTTAATGAAATTTTCAACAATTTGATCTATATAGAGTAATAGCAGTGGTAGCGGTGAAAATAAATTAAGATGTCACCTTTTGTGAACTTTAATTTTTTCTCTCTCTCTCTCTCTCTCTCTCTCTTTTTTTTCATTTATTATTTTTCTTTCTTTTTCTTGTTCTTTTTCTTTTCTTTCCTCATTAATGGTCGGGTCGATGATGT
>OU426862.1:3956104-4026104 GCA_911387685.1 Dolichovespula media
TACTCTCGAGAGCTACACAGCGTCCCTTCGAACGTAAGTGCTGAAAAACGGTGACGTTCGATTTTTAAGGAAATTCGCATGACGACGGCCCGTTTTCTGTTGCTTCATTTTTATCGATAATACTACCGTGGACTAGTTTGCAAAGCGCGAGACAAAAAGTTGACGCGTCGTTTTTTCCCTTCGATCGAAAGTAAAAAAAAGTTTGAGAGAAAAATAAAGAAAAGAATGGAAAGAAGAAAGAAAAAAAAAAAAAAAAAGAAACGAAAAGAATAATTAATCAAACCTTCGAACGAAATTGTCCTACGATAAGTTTCCCATGTAACATTTGACTCGAATATTATAATGTAACAAACATACGACGATAAATTAGGTCATATCTTTCGACATTGAAATAGAAATGTTTGCTTTTCTTTTTTTTTTTTTGCTTCTTTTAATTAGTTTAAATAAACCGAGCATCGATCGTACGATCATTTGGAATCTTTCTTTCGTTTCTTTTTTTTTTTTTTTTTTATTTCTTCTTTATTTCCTTACGTCGAACGATGCGCGAATAGAGCTCGAAATAGAGCCGCGATCCCGACACCTACCTACGTATTTCCATTAAAGATCCTGTTTATTGTGAAACGGGAATCGACTTGATAAGTGGGCCATGCACTGCGAAGAAGCAAAAGCAGTTGACAGGGTGTCGATAGCCCTCCAGCCACGAGGAAATAGAAAGGGGTCGGCAATCGAACTCATAGAATCCCGATAATATCTCCCTTTTAGTGGTTTCAAAGTGGCGCAAAGAGAGGAATGGAAGAAGCGATCGAGGAAACGGAGAGTTGAGAGGGTGCGGTGTGGTGGGTGGGTGGGATAGGTGGGATAGTTGGGATGGGGTTAGACGGGGGAGTGAGGTTTTGGAGACGAACTCGTTATCATCATAACCAATTTTCATTCAGTTTCGCCTGCTGGCATTTCGATTCTTCGAAATCGTCATTCGAACGTGATTGGTAAAATCTGGGTCGTATTGCAGATATCTTTAAATTTTCTCCTCGAAACGTACATACTTAAAAACGTGCGGTAATTTCTGACTCACGAGTTTCGATGTCACGGGTTAGACGGGAGCAAAACCCGCGTAACGTCCCCCGAACTTTCTTTGATCTCTTGAGAGTATAATTAAGCCTCAATTACTGTCGTTCTACGACATTCACAAAGACGACCGTTGGCCTCATTTCTAATTCGAGAATTTTCCCGACCGAGAATTTGAAAAAAGGGTCGCGCCGGAAATAAAAAAACAAAAAAGAAGCAAAATAAAAAGGAGAAAAAAAAGAAAATACTGGAGGAGTTATCGGAGTACGTTAATGAAAATAGTATCGCGTTTACGAACGACGAATTCGATTTGTGCTATTTATTCGGAGAATGTTTGGTGTGTCAGTAGAATATGTACGAGTATGGCCGTACGGCGATCAGAATGGGTTATTGGAATTTCCGATAACAGGATTCAACAGAGCCGTATAATTATCAAAATTCGTCAATACGCAATACTGTATCGCTTACAGACTCGTGCGAGTTATACTCCATGATACAGATGGAGAGGAACAGAAAGAGAGAAAGAGAGAAAGAGAGAGAGAGACAGACAGACAGACAGACAGACAAAGAGAGATAGAGCGTAAGAGAGAGAGGGAGAGAGAGAGAGAGAGAGAGAGAGAGAGAGAGAGAGAGAGAGATTGACCTATTTGGGCTTATATCGTGGCCGACACATAGCACGTATCTGAATTTGATCTGGCCACAATTATTGTTACGCGGTTATAGGGTAACGATAAGTGCGCACTGATAATTCAGAAATCTGGCAATGCGTCCCCCCGTCAGAGAGACACCAAGTTGAATATGTAATATATGCGTGCGTGTATGAGAGCTCGCGAGCGCGCGATGTATGAACGAGTCAGTGCGCCAAGTTATATAGCGTACAGCTCGATAATGAAAATCGATAAGCAAATTTTGTTTTTCTTTTTATTTCTCTGAACCGTGAGATTCACGTTGAACGCAATACATCCTCCAGCAGCAATAGCAGTACAAGCATTTCTTCTCTCTCTCTCTCTCTCTCTCTTTCTCTTTAAACATATCGCATCATCCATTCAGCACCTCGTAACACCAACACTATTCTGTATGGGCCGTGTGTAACCGTATTGATCCTTCCGAATGGTCGAATTTCATAATTGAGTTCGTTAATAACCATCGATGCATTGTGCCACGTAGAAATTTTCATAGAGTCTCTACGGAATTACATTGCAGCATTCAGACGAGTGAAAATACGTGAGGTACGAACACGTGAAGATAGTTTTTATTAATCCATGAGTTATTGTCTACTACTTTCCATTCCTAACTCTTACTCGAGTGTATATTCGAGCTTTCTTCTTTCATTCTTTCTTTCTTTCATTCTTTCATTCTTTCTATCTTCCTTCATTCCTCCTTTCCTTCCTTCCTTTCTTTCTTTCATTCTTTATTTTTTTTTTCCTCTTCTTTAACGAGAAGATCCTTGACAAAACATTTCTTCATTATTCCATACCCGGATCACGATTGTCTAATGGTTACGTTCAATTAAAGTGTCCCGAGTATCACTTGTACGGTTTTTTTTGAAGTTTTCTAGCGATCCTAAAGATTTCGCCTTAATTATCGATAACAAGGAATCTCCAATGAATTCTTCCCACTAATGATGGTACGTTCTCGTTGATGTGAGTGCTCGAGATCAATTCAGTAGTATCGATTTTCTTCCATTTATTCTTTTGCCTTTCTCTCTCTCTCTCTCTCTCTCTCTCTTGATCTCTCTCTCTTGATCTCTCCCTCACTCTTTCCCTTTCTCTTTCTCATCCTGGAATGTTTTGAACGCCACATTTGCTACGTATCTTACTCCGTGTCCTGTTTTTTATTGATCCTGACGCGGCCGTGAGTGTGTCATTATTCGTTTCACTTTGAAAGCTTTTTTACCTTTCAGGAAATAAATCTGTCGCGACTCGTTTCAAACTTCACCATGTCTCGGCAACAATCATAAACAAATATATATATATATATATATATATATTTTTTTTTTTTCGTTCGTCACTAACGGAGATTAGAATTTGTCGACGTTATTGTTATTAAAATGTATGATTTCATTACGTGGATGTAACAATATTTATCAAGCGTGTAAAGAAGGATATACCGGGGAATTGAAATTGTATATGTATACGTTCGCTTATATACAGCGAAAAGTAGTCTTTGAACTTGGCTCAAGATTAGCCAGTCAAATTTTGGTTGATTCAAGCAGAATTACCTTTTCGCGGTGCTCGTAAACAGGGACGCTACTCTATGAAGAGAACGGATTATAATCCCAAAGGAGTGGATTCCCTTTTCCCGGAGCACTTTCAGACATTCTGACTAAAGTTAAATATGGTCTCTCTTTTCTCTCTCTCTCTCTCTCTCTCTCTCTCTCTCTTTCTTTCTCTCCTTCTCTCTTACACACTCTCTTTGTGGACGGTCACAAATCTTCCAGACTCTTGAATCTTTTCCGTATCTTAGTAATACGGTGTCGAGGAAAAATCTGAAAATCAAAATCTCTCCTCTTCCATCTGCTACGAAATCGTATGGCTTAGTATCTGCACGGAAATATCTATCTGTCATTGCATCCTTGATGACTTCATTTTTTTCATTTTATTTCCTTTCTTCGTCTCTCTCTCTCTCTCTCTCTCTCACTTTCTTCCTTTCTTTTTCTTTCTCTGTATCATCGGCAAAATGGATATATTACGCGTAGCGACGAAAATAAACCGAAAGATAGAAAAAGAAAAAAAGAAAAGAGAGAGAGAGAGAGAGAGAGAGAGAGAGAGAGAGAGGTAGATTCATACGGTCTATTAAAATACAGTAAAACGATTCACCAAAGAAATTCACGGTAATATCAGTCAAGTACGGGGTTTAACGTAACGTTAGCGCGAGCCACATTTATTTCAAGATTGTTGATGAAAGGTGCACCTGAACTAACAGAAGAAGATTGAGTTGGCGATGCAAGAGATATCGCTCGCTCGTTCGTTCGTTCCCTCGAAGCAAGTTTTGAAATACCCCTGGAGGAACGTATAAATATGCGAGACAAACACGATAGATACCAGAGTACGAAAGGCGGATTGTATATTGGGCACTGAGGCGATTTCTCGTATTCTACTCTTTACCGCGAATGTAGTTTGTCCTTTCAACGAAAAAGTTCTCCTTTTAGCAATTTTACCTTGTACATATATATATATATATATATATATATATATATTTGTGTGTGTTTGTGTGCGTCCGTGTACTGCCTTTCTTCTTTCCCTTCCTATTTCTTTCTTACTTTTACTATTCCGTTAGTGAAAGAAAGAAGATGAGAAGAAGGAAATGAGATCGACGAATTTTCAAGTAAAATACAGGTGTACGTTACGTTTTGTTCCTCTTGTTTTGTTTCGTTCAAATAATACGAGATAAGATATTTCGATGAAAGACCATCGAACGAAATTTACATCCAATGCTTTTCTAAGGATCCGTTTATTTTAGAAATATAAAAGAGAAAGGAGGAGGCCGTAGGAAATGCGATCTTTACGGTATGTATATATATATATATATATATATATATATATATATATATATATATATGTATACACATTGAGACGTTTCGGCAAGTTGTCCTAATCCTTCTTTATTCAAGTGACTAATAGCACAATAAAGATAAAAGTGATCTTTCTTTTTCTCCTATTCATCTTTTTATTTTTTTTTTTTTTTTTTTTTTTTACTCCCATCCCTTTCGGCGAAATCTCATTGCTAGTGCGTTATTAGATAAATAAATTCTTTTCCGTAAGGCGTTTAGATAAGTAATCAAGTCTAAATTAAAGGATCTTCTCTCTGAGATTTGGTCCCTTGCGATATTTTTAGTAGAAGAAAGACGGCGCGATTCTGATTGGGAATAATTTATCAATGTAATATATCCGAAGGACTCAGTGGAGGCGACGTATAATACCGAAGAAAAATCCACCTCCCTCGCCGAAGAAGTGGAAGAAGAAGAAGAAGAAGAAGAAACAAAAAAAAAAAAGAAGATAGAAAAGAAAAAATTAGGAAAAGAAAAGGAAGCAAAGTTATTTATTTTCCTTTTGCGCGAGATTGTATTCGCGCTCACCGAACCATACGAGGATGCTTAAAGTGTTTACAAGCTAGTTGGAAGTTGTATGAAAACGACGATTACCAGACCAGAACGTTATCCTGAGGTGCACACTTGGTATATTCGTGCGTCTTCTAGGAACGCAATGCGCTAGAGTTATACTCTCTTGAGAAATGGAAACTGGATTTCCGTGCATTTCGTTGGTCTCAACGTTTACAAGGAAGATTCTCGGTTGTTTGTTAACTTAATCGCAATGGTTAACAATTTTCGTCGATAAATGAAAATAATTGTAATCATCGGGGGATCGCCCATAGAAAATCACGAGATAATTCACAAGGAGAGATACTTCGTAAAATAATGATTAAATACAATTCTTTTCTTGCCTTCTTTGTTCTTCTCGTTCTTTTCTTGTTTCTTTTTAGCGGACGAGGAAATCGATCGCCCTAAGTGAGAGATGAAAATGGAACTAGAGAGAGAGAGAGAGAGAGAGAGAGAGAGAGAGAGAGAGAGAGAGAGAGAGAGAGATAGAGAGAAGAACGACAGGAATCATGGTTAGTCATTCGTCCTTTGAAGAGAAGCGATAAGCAGCATTACTGGTAAAGATGAACTAGCCGGCAACATAGGAGAGTGGAAGTTTGATCTAGGATATTTGCGGCTAGCGTTATATTTGTTCGTCGCCCGTATATCTTCTTCGTTGATTGGTATACGAATGAATGAACGAACGAACGAACGAACGAACGAACGAACGTATGAACGAAAGAGACAGCGTGCGAACGATCGAACCCCTAACGTTTGATATATCGCACGTCCTCGTTTATTAGTTCGTCGAGTATCGAAATGTGCCGTTGATTTGGAAGACCGTACCTGGCCGGCAGAAAGATCAAATATCTGCCGAGCAAACTTTCGGAATCGTCATGAATAACATACTGTCGTCGATGATGAAGTTTGCTTAGAAGTGTCTCGTTAATCCGTCTATCTTACCTCGAAAGCACGTTTAACAACTAGACGAACGTATAATATTTTACTCGAATATTTCTACTTTTTAATTTAGATAAATCGATTTTTCATTCGATCACGATCTCTCTCTCTCTCTCTCTCTCCTTCTCTCTCTCTCTATCTCTATCTCTATCTTCGTTTTATTCACTTTAATCTTTTCTTTCTTCGAAGGTTTGCCCGATAAAATATTTTTTCAAAATAAGACCGGTCCCATCAAAGATTTCTACGGTTCGTTAATCCGACCAATCTCTCTCTCTCTATTCTTTATTATTCTTACCTTCGCAAATATCGAACGAGATTTGCATATCGCGAGAGAAACAGGTACGGTCCTGGAATTCGATTCGTCTTTGATACCGTCGACTACGGCCGATTACGCGTGACAAATGGATAACGTCGGGTTGTAATCTGAATTCTGAGCTACCTTTGCCAAATGGAAATAGAATATCTCTGGTTGAACCATTATGGAAAAAAATTTACGAAGGTATTCCATGAGGGATGTGAAAAATCAATTCAATTTCTATCAGTTATGGTGCACGTTGTGTCCTAAGAGAGGAACGTAGCAGGGAAGGAAAGAAAGAAAGAGAGAGAGAGAGAGAGAGAGAGAGAGAGAGAGAGAGAGAGAGAAAGAGAGAGCTTGATCCATCAGACCAATTTTCAAGAAACCCCTGGGAAAACAGATAAATCCAAAAGTAAAGGAATAGCAGTGGCTATTAACGATGTTTTTTTTTTTTTTCCTAGCGACAAAAACAGAACCATCGTGATGGGTTGGTAACGATGCTAGTAATCTGTGTCGTTAACATTAGCACTACGGTCCCGCAATTTGCACACTCTACATCCACTTTTGTTCCTTCCGTCTCTATCGTCTCTCTCTCTCTCTTTCTCTTTCTCTGTCTCTGTCTTTCACTCTCTTTAACGATCTCCTCTTCCCCGTTCCTTGCATAGCCTTACGTAGCGCGAAAACGGAGAAGCGTAGGTGCCATTACGAAATGGCAACGAGTAATTTTCGCAATGAAGTGTTGAGCTACATCGTTCTTCGCTTTCCTAATGCAGGCACTTTAGACAGTGAGGACAATATTATGCCGGCACGCCCGCTCGTGGAATCATCGTCAAACGAAAAGGAACAAACATACACACTCAAAATGTATCCACATGCGAAATTTCCACGATACGTTAATTTTACGATTCTAACCTTGAACTCGTTATATTATCGTCGTACGTAATGTATCCTGGTTTATAAGGTACATTAATCCTGTCAAATTCGAACCAAAAGGGCGACTCAATTCGGGCAATTCGCCCATTTATTTTCTTGATGGTTTAGAACGTTACGTAGGATATCATATTTTAAAGTCTCTCCCTTTTTCGTACACTCTCTCTCTCTCTCTCTCTCTCTCTCTCTCGTAAGCGCGCGCGCGAAATCGGCGTTTGAAAAAGGGAGCCAGCGAGGAGCATTAGCTCGCGATAGACCTTACGAAAGTCCTCCGTAAATCGCGGCTATCGCAGAAATCCATTTTTCCTAGATCACTGACTTATCCTAATGGGTTGATAAAATATTCAGAAGGCGACGGCGAATAAATTTCGGGTTGAGGCGCGGAACGAAACGCGTTCCTCGTTGTACTCGACTTTAGTAATATACCCCAGGGTAGTCATCTTCCTTGAGCACGGTATAACCGTACATAGAATTCGAAGCCGATATTGCACGGCTTATCTTAGGTAGAATATACTCCTTCTTATGTCCTCGACTTAGTTCGCTTTCTCCCTGTCTTTGGACGATGAGCTTGGTTATCCCAAGAGAATTCTGACGGAAAATTATCTCGAAAAATGTATCTTCAAGTCTTCTCAAGGGAGAGAGAGAGAGAGAGAGAGAGAGAGAGAGAGAGAGAGAGAGAGAGAGAGAGAGAGAGAGAGAGAGAGAGAGAGAGAGAGAGACAGAAAGAAAGATAGACAGGTCCCTTAACTCGAACGGAAAACACAGATTGCCGGATTTATATTCTAACCTCTCTTACTCTATATATCCTTTATTTTTATTTTTTTTTTATTTATTTATTTTCTTTATTTTCCCTTTCTAGTTTGCCAAGTCTAATCTCTATATATCGATATTGCGGAGTATGCGATCGGGATAAGATCTCTAATTCTCTTTTTTTCGTGATTAAGCTGGATGGATCGTCGATCGTCGATTTGATAATTTACAGTAGCTTGCGTCCGATGAGATATAACGTATATATGCTTGGCTTATCCATTAAGAGGATATAAATTATGTACAATATATGAAACCCCTTTGTTCGTGTCTACGCCGTTGTGCCTGGATGAAAATAACCACGAAGGGAAACTTTCGTTTCAATCGATATTATATTCGATATCGTTGTTCTAAATATGTTATTATAGTTAACGTGAGTATGTAAGTAGATACATCTGTTCACATGCATTAAAGTATATGCATGTATACAATAGATATATATATATATAAATACACACACACACACATACACTTATTTATTTATTTTAAAGAAAAATATTTTGTTGGTGTCGTTGTCGATTTCAGGAAGCGTGAAATTATAAAATGCAAATCCAAATGCGTCGTCGAGGAAACAGGAATATTGGGCTTCCTAGGTAACAGATTGAGATATCTACTTTCTAGATTTTACTAGGAATTCTGTTACACGATAGACCATTTTACGAGTCGACTTGCAGTATATCTTTCCCATTCCTACCCAGCTTTCCCTACCTTTCTTATTTCTTTCGCGATTGAGGATCGACAGGAATGCAAACGCAGCAGGACCCGCATCCACCCAATCAACGAACGACCGCCTTCTCCCAACCCCATACCCCACCTCCGCCACCATCACCACCGCCAAAAGGAAGAAGAAGGGCAAAATGGAAAAAAGGAAGGCAGATGGAGTAGAAAAAGATGCTGCGGGATTACGTGCGAAACCGAAATTGTGATTTGACGGATTTCTTCGGCAGTCTGTCTCCCTCTATCTCTCTCTCTCTCTCTCTCTCTCTCTCTCTCTCTCTCTTTCTCTCTCTCTTTATCTGTCTGTCTGTCTGTCTATCTCTTCTCAACCTTCGCTTCTTTTTCCATCAGGATGTTTCAATTTTTCCTTTTTCTCGCGACGCCCGCATCGGTGCCGCGACAGACTTCTTACGCTTCGAATATCCTATGTTGAACGTGTCATTCCTATCTTCTCCGAGAGATATATACTCCGACTTCTCTTTCTTTATTCTACATCCTCCGTAAGTGACATCGTTTTACCTTCGTGTTCAGACCTTTTTCCTTGATATTTGTTTTCTCGAAAATTGTTTCGCGAGGTATAGAGATACGATATTATATATATGTATATGTATATGTATATGTATGTAGGTATATATGTATATAGTTATAGGTAAGCGGAGAAAGAAATTCTCTAGACGATACGAAAAGTGATACGGAAAGTCGACGAAGCGAAGAATGCGCGATGAAAAAAGGAAGAGTCACGGATTTACTGCTTTTTGATTCGCTTAATGGACCGTTTAATACACGTCCGAACCAGAAGTATCTCGCTTTTGTCGAATTATCGATCTTATTAGCGAAGTGCAAAGTTCGAAAAGTTCACCTTGGCTTATGGTCGCCACGGAACGAACTAAGAGGGGGAGAGAGAGAGAGAGAGAGAGAGAGAGAGAGAGAGAGAGGGAGAGAGAGGGAGAGAGAGGGAGAGAGATAGAAAGAGGGAGAGAGTAAAAGAGACGAACTTTAAAATCGTTTCCCTCTTGCAAAGGTCGAAAACTCGGCCTTTCCCTCGACACTCGCTGAACTAAATTAGGCCGAGGTTTCCCAGTTTAGCATCTTCGCAAGAGCAAACAGCGACTTGGAGGAACTTTGTGTAAACGTAGTTTCTTCTCCAAGAGGAAACTGACTTTCGTCCATTGAATTTACTAGGAGTGTGTGTATTTGTATCTATGAATATATATATATATATATATATATATATATATATATATGCATGTATGTATGTATGAATTTATCTAAATCGATCCTTCGAACTAAAGTAAAGTTAGCGTGGGAACAAGAATAATAAGAAACTTTATCCGGATAAGCCATCACGTGTATGTCTCGCTTATATTATACAGTTCTGTTGTCATTTATCTTTTATTGTTTGTTAAACATTCTTCCCTTGCTTATTTGTAATCGATACGACAGAAAACGATCAAGTTGTACGAGAATAAAGTAAGAGAGATAGCGATAGAGAGAGATAGAGAAAGGGAAAAGGAACGTCTCTCCATCGTACGATTTCATTTATAAATTATTTCCAATGATAGGGATCCATTTATCAAGCAAGCAAATAATACGAAGGTGCGTTATTAATTGTTAGAAAAAGCTATTAATATACATCACTTTGAATTAATAAGGACGTTCGTTTACTTGGACGTCATTTTTCGCTTAACGTAAAACAAATTATATTCCGATCTATACTAACAGTCATTCTCGTGAATATATATTTCTAATGTTTCATTATTTTATTCAATCGTCCGATTAGAAGGAAACCATTGTCGAACGAATTTGTAAACGAAAAATAGAGATTATATATCGGCCTGACGAATCCATCGAAATGAACAACACGCATACGTACTACGCTGCGCAACGTCGACCAGGGATTTCGGTAATTCTAGTGCGTCATCAACGATCACTTCTCGTTGATGTTCGTATGCTTGTCGAGCCGTTGAAAAAAATAGGTATATTGATCGAGAACGCACGATTTATTTTATAATCCCTGATATAGAAAAGTTCGGCGATGATGTTTTTTTCTTTTTTTCTCTCCCTCCCTCTTTCTCTCTCTCTCTCTCTCTCTCTCTCTCTCTCGTGCTATGAATATTTGTCCTTTTACGATGAGCATTATTTCACCAAAGAAATTTTCTTCTTTTTTTTTTCTCTCTCTCGTCGATTTCATCGATATTTCAGGGATAAAAATGATTATACCGAATTTGATAACCCGTCGTCTATAAGTCATAATTGACTTGCAAAGTTGGCTTGGTTATCGGGGTGGGTGAGGTGGAGCAGGGATGAGGGTGGGGAGGGGTACATACGTTGAAAAAGTATCGGCGCAACTACGAGCCGTAGGTTGGTAATAAAAAAAAAAAAAAAAAAAAAAAAAAAAAAATACAGAAAAAACGGATTCCAGTTTCGAATTTCGTGACGATTAGTCAGGATAAATTGCCACGATATCGTTTCCGTTATCTTCCAACTTTTCCAGCTTAATGATCCAAAGCCCAGTCCATATCCTTTATGGGGGAAATGGCCGTACTTTAAAAACTGCATTATGCGACGTGTGCAGAAACGTAACACGAAAACTTTCTTATCCGCATAACGTTGTTGCGTACTATCTTATTGAATAATTCAATCGGTTTCAATGTTTTGCCGCTATGTAAAGGTAAGCCACACGTATGTGATGATATACAAAGAGTAAAGTTGGACAATCCGATTATAATTTCACGCGAATTTTCCTCGTTCGTATCGATTCGAGTTTGTCCTCTCTTTCTGCCTTTCCAATTTAACGTTTCGGCTTATCGTTTTATTGCCCCCTTTTTTTCCCTCCCCCCACTCCCTCTTCATTCCTCGCATCCTCTATCCTCCCAATCCCTCCCTCCACACAGATCCCCCGGATCCCCCGGATCCCGACGAACGAAATCTCTGACTCTCAATTTTGCGATTTACACAAAACCCAGGATTTCAGTACTTTCATCCTTTCGCTCGTTTTCACATATTTTCGATCATATTGCCGACGGCGAACAAATGCGTCCAAATATACTGTATATAATTGTATTATATTTATATATATATATATATATATATATATATTCGTAGATAAACGAATAAAACATTCTATAGGTTATTGTAATTCATAGAGACGTTTGTTTTGCCCACTTGTCGGGTCCACAGGTTCCTGTTTCGCAATAATCTTCCGGTCTGCTTTGATAATTAGTAGCGCACACAAGTTGATAGGCATTAGTCGATAATCGTATTTCAAACGGTTGTCCAATAGTCGAACGACGAAATTAAAATCCAATCGGTCCGGGTTGGCTTGGTCGGGTCGATCGGCTTGATCGTCCTGATAGTTAACGATCGCGATATAATCTACGAAATCTAATTTTACCAGGAAATTGATAGACGCGGTCGTTTGTGCGTGCAATCTGGTGCGCGACATACACCCTCGACCACAAACTCGACGAACGTAAATATCCAATCAAACTGATTATTTATTTCAATTATGCTATATTTCTCGCGTTAAAGGAAATAATTTCGGTCTTGCGTTCGGTGAAATTAAAACGTATACATGTTCCCGCGTGTATTATGTTTTCGATTTCGTTCTACGTCAATACCGTTATAAATTCGTTTCCTTTTTTTATTTTTATTCTTGAAAGAAAATGAAAAACGATTGTTCCAATGGAAAATTTCTATATATTATATTGAATTGAATATATAATTATAAACGCGTGGTTAGGTTTTACGTTACAGCACGATTGCTTGAAAATCCCGCTTTTGAGGCGGGCTTTTCGGGTTGGCCACGTTTGTTTCATTGGTACTACCATGAAACGTCTAGAACAAACGTTCGTTCGGACAAAATTGAGTTATCGCTTTCCGACCTGTAACTTCCGTCTGTTTTGAATCGCTAACTAGACCGGGTCCGTTTTCGAGATGCCCGAATAGTCTCTTGCATGAAGACGCGCAAGGAAATAATGGATGTTTTATGTATGCAGTCACGTTGTACGGTAACTATACGGATATAAATATTTAATGAGAGAATCGTAGTAACAAAATGTGATACCACGGGTAAGAAGATCCCTTTTCTTGATTATCTATGCTTTCTTCGAGATTCAATTGGAGAAATCTAAATAAGGGACGATGTGTATTTTATATTTTATTTATCCGATCACAAAAGATGCTCCCTTTTATTTTTTTTTCCCCTTGTCCCGGTTAATTTCTTTCCGTGTGTGTGTGTGTGTTTGCACGACAGAAATATTCGCCATTCAATTATTCCGATATTTATTTTGTCGTTTACGAATCGAAGAAATATTATTTCTATCGCGTGACCGTAAAATCGGGAAATACGATCAACAATAATCCTCGTTGAAACTCGTAGACATCGATCTAATTTCCGGAGAACGTTTTCTCATCTTCATTGTAAGGGCGGCGCACGCGCGCGTATCGATGAATGTTTACTTTACCTTCGGAGGTAAATTAATTTATATGCAAATTAAAGTTCAAAGAGTGGCGGGACGCATTGCGTTACAAGGGTCCGAATGATGGGAAGCAATTAGTTACATAATTGGTATTTGAAAGGACAAGTACCCGGCACGTACATTCAATGGGACCACTCATTAAGGTCGCCAAAATATTTTAGATTTTACTCGTAACTAACTACCTACGAATTAGGAAATAGGTGGGTAGGTTCTTTCTCTTTTTCTCCTTTTTGTTTTTCTTCGAGTAGCGATGGAGCTACGGGGCAAAAAAAAAAAAAAAAAAAAGAAAAAAAACAAAGTAATATTCTTTATTTAACTCTAACGAATGACCTATCGACGTTTCTACACTTAGTTTCAATGGATCTGATAAGAAGAGTCAGGGTAGCGAGAAGCACTTAACTTGGAACGTGACTCTATTTCTTAATGGGCTTGAAATTCTATCTCTTTTTCTTTGTCAGCCAATCTATCCTCCCTCAACATTAGATCTAGGAACGGCCTATATGGCAAGGGTTATCTCTTCATAAAGCCGAGATTATTATGATGGATTCGACGAATAATTCTATTCCTCCTTTCTTTCTTCTTCTTCTTCTTCTTCTTCTTTTCTTCTTCTTCTTTCCTTTTTCTTTTTCACATTTAATTAATAACCATTAAAAACGGTATCCCGTTGTAACGCTCGTTTGGTTGGGAAATATAAGATTTATCGTCGATAATTCGTCGACGACGATATTCAAAATTGTTCAGATTTATACAAATTTTATTTCATTATTAATATCGAATGTAATCAATATAAATGACAAAGAGATCGTCGAACGTTTTTTTTTTTTTTTTTCCCACCGGGTACCGATAAATGTTTGCCCTCGTAAAACGTATTTTACATTAATGTCCCCGTTCGACGACATCGATTAATACCAATTAGGATGGCTCCTCCTTTAACTCTATTTCCATTCCTACTAATCGCACTGGATCCATTTAGGAGTTGAGGGAAGAGCACGAGAGAATGAGAGAGAAAGAGAGAGAAATAGAGAGAGAGAGAGAGAGAGAGAGAGAGAGAGAGAGAGAGAGAAATAGAGAGATAGAGAACGAAATGAAAAGCGGCTCGTACGGGAATCAAGAATGGTCGAGTTGGCGAGTTAGCGAGACAGCGAATGGTCTACGTTGAAATACTGGAAACGCGACAATACAGGGTTGAAGCTAAAAGGTGTACCAGAGCGGCAAATATAGATAGGTACGTATGTGTCTGTCTCTAAATGCATACGTATTTACGTACATATGTGTGTGTCTGCGTGCGCGTGTGCGTATGTGTGCGTGTGTGTGTGTGTGTTACTTACTGCATGTGAAGGGTCGCGACCGGCTTGTCGGAAAAGAGGACGACCGGTCGGTCGAATCGTTTGTTGCGACCGCAGACTCGAGCTCCACCCTCGAATTGAAGCCAGCCACCCTGGCACCTGCAACAAAAAGGCGATTCTCACTGTAACCAGCCATTACTCTCCCAAGGAAAAAAAAAAAAAAAAAGAAAAAAAAAACACAGTAACCTCACTTCGGCTACCATTTGCTAATTAATTTCGTTCGATCATCGGCTCACGTAGATTTTCATTTTAACCTTCAAAGAAGTCCCTCTCAGTTTAATGAAATTATTTATTTAATTATCCACCGACAATATTTTCTATATTCGGTAATGCCATTTAGATTTTTCTTAATCTCCCTCGGCACACGAAGAAATTAATTGTTTAATTGCATTCTAATGCACCTTTAACCTTTTCCCCATACCATTATATACCTCGCGTGCGTTCTATTAATAATTTCGAACGAATTGATAAACGAGAAAAGCTTCGAGGAAAGCTTTGGGAATTGGTTGATTATTCCAGAAACGTTGCTTCATCGTTTTAAAAGCGACGAATTAAACAACGTAATATCGATTATCGCGGAGTTACGTACGTGCATATTGCTGTTGTGTTAAGCGTTTAAAGAATAAATATGGTTGCAAGCATATTCGTTGGCCACGTCAATAAAACCCTTCGTCGGACGTATCGTATTAATAATAACCTCGTATTATCTCTCTCTCTCTCTCTCTCTCTCTCTCTCTCTCTCTCTCTCTCTCTCTCTCTCTCTCTCTCTATTTCTCTTTCCTTTTTTTTTTGCTATGTAATTCTGCTTTTACTATCACCATTATTACCGGCACCACTATTACAACGAAATCTCGTTTCAATAAGACACGAAGGGTTAGAATTTAAAGTGCGATATTACGCTCGCCAACACCACTACTATCTCGCCAGGATCACTATGATCGTTATGTAAGGGTACTAAAATAAACGACATCCCGTATATCCCGAAAGGAGGAAGAAATTTCATAGTCCCCTATTCGGGCGCCATTTTGAAAAGAGGTTACTCGGTTAATTGTTCGACGATCTGCCCGGTGAAAAGTCGTTATTACGGGTAACGTTTTCTCTGTGGTAGTGCAAGGAAAATTTTCTGTTAGGATGCATGTACTCTCTCTCTCTCTCTCTCTCTCTCTCTCTCTCTCTCTCTCTCTCTCTCTCTCTCTCTCTTTGCTTATGGTAGGAAAACGATTATCGACGAGGGTTAGAACCGAAATTGCTTCTTCGTTTACGCTGAGCCAACTTCAAAGGACTTGTTTTACTATAGCATGGAAAAGGCAAAAGGGAATGATGGTGAACTGATCTAAAATTGTATTTGTGTGTGTGTGTGTGTGTGTGTGCGAGAGAGAGAGAGAGAGAGGGAGAATTATAGAGGGTACAAGAGAATGATAGAAGATGGAAGAGAAAATGATACAGAGGGGAAGAGAATGGTGATAGGTATTTCGAAAGTGCGGTAACACGAGTCGGTAATACGCAACGGGGGAATCATACTGATTCAATCAGTTCCGTCGTCTCGCTTTTGCTCTTCCAAAAGGGAAATACCGTAACGTTCTATAACACGCTTCGCCGATTATTATCCGTCAAGATTTCGTGAAATATCGCGCCGAAAACTACCCTCCTTCCAATTTGGGGAAATCCAAGCTCTACCCCATGTCACGCGAAATCGAGGCTGTCTTATAACCTCTAATCAGTATACCGGAGACACAAGCACTAACATATACATAAAAACATACATACATATACCATTCCATTTGAGCGATATCCTGTCGTCGGTATTCTTACTTCAATCTTTAACTCACCTATATCTCCATTCAACAAATAGAAATTTATTAGTACGATTCGAAACGTCGACGATCCTTCTCGTAGTTACTTAACGCTTTAATAAAGATCTTTCGTGATTTTCACGATAAGGATTCTATTCTTTAATGGGATTTGATTCCTTAAGGAACGTGTCGCGAAAGCAAACGGTCTCCTCCCCCTCCCTCTCCTCTCGTCTCTCTCTCTCTCTCTCTCTCTCTCTCTTCTCTTTCTTTCGTTTTCTTTCTCTCCTCGTGACCCAATTTTATTCTCTTCTCGCTCGTCGATGGTAAGTAAAATGGAAAAAAAACAGAATAAAAGAAAGAAAAGAAGATAAAAAAAGAAGACAGAGAAAGAGAGAGAGAGAGAGAGAGAGAAAATCGATATTAAAAGGACGAATAAAATTGGCAGATATATTTAAATTCTGTGTAAGCTATGTATGTATGTATGTATGTATGTATGTATGTATGTATGTATGAACATACGTAGGATAGGTTCGATTTGAAAACACATATCGTCTTCGATGTTCATAGTTTGAATTTATATCAATTTTATCTCAAGGCTATCCTATGAAAACCGACCGTAAGTCGGTCCCTGTTTTTATTTCATTACTTACGCCGTCCCTTCGGTCCGAAGTGACAAAGAAATTTCACAATTATTATTTTTCTTAATCTCTTCTTCTCCCGGTGACAAAAAGAAAGATTAACATTATATAAAGGGTTTCCTATTGGCGACGGAGCAATCCTGTTGGATTATAAAGCTGAAACTATTATGGAAATAAATTCTTTTGAAGTTTTGACGACTCTCTCTCTCTCTCTCTCTCTCTTTCTCTCTCTCTCTTTCTTTCTTTCTTTCATTCATTCATTTCCTTTTTTTTGGACATGTAACAACTGATATCCTTAAGTTACATATAAAAAATTTTTCTACGAAGAAATAAAAATGGACAATTACGGAGAGAAAGTATAACGAGAGAGAGAGAGAGAGAGAGAGAGAGGGGGGGGGGGTGGGAGGGAGGGAGGGGGAAAAATAAAAAAGATAGAAAGATAGAGAGTACGGAAGCCAACGTTATCTGCATTCGAATGAATGCTTAAATTACGTGCATAATTCATCGTCCATTTGTTGAACAGGATTCGCAGGATTCGACGAACTTTTATATTGACTCTAAAAGTAACTTCCTACCGGCCGACGCGAGTATTACTATTACTATTACTATTATTATTTTTTTCTTTCTATCACGGCGATGCCTACGAGGAAGTTAAAATTTTTTTTCCCCTCTTCTTCTTTTGTATTCCTTCGAATGTATGCGAACCCCGAGGCGAGCCTCATAGAAAATCGTGAGCATTTTAAAGAACTCCGGACAATTACTCGTGCCCGTTCGACGTTATAACCCTTTCCACGGTCTCTCCTTGTTATTAGCGAAATATCGAATTTTAAATCTTATCGAGGTGGTTTTTACGCTTGGCTTACTACGTTGAACATGACAGGAGCGATCGTAATTGGAATCGATGCATAGATCCTGTCTATGTATGTGTACGTGTGTATGCAAGCGAGAGAGAGAGAGAGGAGAGGAGAGGAGAGGGAGACCTTGATAGGTTCGCTTGATTTGACTACGGATTCTCCTCCGTTCTGGGTCGCGTAGTAACATCAATAACGTTAATTAACATATCAACGAGACAATCCCAGAAACGCGTTTGCTCGAGCAATGCCTTTACCCATTCTAGAGAGGTTCCCCTTTACCTGATCCAGGCTCATTCGAATCTTGATATAATCCAGCATGCAGCAACAACACTTGCCTTCCATTGTTACGCATAAGCTCGGATACGTCATCGTGTCATAGTTCAACCGTTCTATCGGACGCATCGCTTTTGAATTAATCGCTTGGCTTGCCTTCGATAAATTGTCGATTCTCCAGAGATCTTCGTCCTTTCCGAACGAATCCAGCAATTTCCATTGCCCTCGGCATTTGTCTCTCTCTCTCTCTCTCTCTCTGTCTCTCTTCTTTGTCTCTCTTACATTTTCTATCTTTCTCTCTTCGCTTCTCTTTCGGTCAGTACACCGATAAAACATTCGTTTTCGGTGCTATCGTATATTTGACCCCGAGAAGAATGAAAATCTATTTTTCTATCTTCGGAACGTCTTCTTTTTTTTTTCTTTTCTTTTTCTTTTTTTTTTAAAGGATTCATGACACGTCCTACGAGCTAAAATACATCTTCCTTACGACATTTCCTTTTGGTATTCTCTTAATTCCGAATTAATGTTACGGAAATCTCAATGTTCTTGTTTCCTTCCTTCCTTCCTTCCTTCCTTCCTTCCTTCCTTCCTTCCTTCCTTCCTTCCTTCCTTTTTCCCCATGTTTTTCTTTCTTTATTTATATATTTCCACGAAGACGTCGGAGCTAGCGAAGAGTTGCGAAACGGCGAGGTTGTTTGTTCGGAAAAAGAGCAAAAGTTATTAGTCTTACGCGACGTTTACACGATATATCGATACCGACGCGATACGCTCCGTTTTCATACCGCATTTGGCGTCCGTTATCGAACCGTAAAAGCGCGAATCAGCCTTTCTCACTTTTTCCCTCCACCTTCGTTGGCAGTCGGATACACGTGAAAAAGAATAACGTGGACGCGCGTACCACGGTCCGTAGAGAATCGGCGAAGGATCCCCCAGGAAATTGGATGCTTTTATTTCGTGCCGATTTTCCCAGATGCAACGGCTGGTATTCTAACCTTTTGCTTTCCCCCGCCCCCACCCCATTCGTTTTTCGTTCCTTATCCATCTCCCTTTCCATCCCCGTTTTCTTTCTCTTTCGCCCATAAGATGAACTTAACCCATGACCAGAAGATCGATTCGATTTCTCTACGGAGCACTAGCGGTATTTCTATTCCCGTAGTACCGCCGTTTGCAAGAATTTATTAAGCTACGAAACAGACCTTTGCACCGCAAATGGCGAAAATTCATCGTTTTCTCTACCAAGGTAATAATAATAGTTCGCGATCTTCCTCTTTCTTCTTCTTCTTCTTCTTCTTCTTATTCTTATTCTTATTCTTCTTCCGCTATTACTTCTTACTTCCTTGGAACGATGTAAAATTCAATAAAATTCCATTCAATTACGATCGACATCGTTTAATATGTATGAAGAAAACAACAGATTGGTTTTGTGCGTGAAAGAAGAAGAAATGAGTTCGTTCAGTTTGGTAATTACGTTCTTATTCTAACTTCGGGTTCTCTCTAATTCTATTAAACTAAAACGTTCGTTTTAATCGACGATGAGTTTCCTAAACGTTTCTACCTTTTCTATATTCGATATGCCTCGTCTCGTAGACTTTATCAGTTTCATCGTATAACGGATGATAAAATTTCTATTCGAACGTCTTTCGAGATTATTGGATAGTTAAAAGACAACGGTGCTAAATCTCAAAGGTATTCGAAGAGAGTGGATTGCGAAAATGAGTGGTTGTGAGCGAGCGAGAAAGAAAGTAGAGAAAGCTTAATGTGAAATGCGACGACGTAGTCGCTCCGAGTCACCCCATTGTTTTCTTCACGAAGTGTGTTCCACGAGAAAATTTCGTAAACGTCTGTTATCTTGATAGCTTGTCGTCTGAGAAATAACGATGTTTTTCATCATGTCTGACGGGTAAATGTACGCGTTTATTAAAAAGAATCACGAGTGGAAGAGGATAGGAGTCAAAAGTATTTCCTTCAAAATATTGTTTCACCTTTTTTTTTTCTTGTTTTTTTTTTTTTTTTTTTTTTTTCGAAAGAAACATACCAAAGTCATAAGCTGATCAACAGTGGTATTAATTAATTCAATTATTCGAAAGTATACGGCGAAGTCGCTAGTTAATAAATTACAAAGGAATTACTCGACTTTCGTAATTTGTAAAATGATGTAGATGACGTTTAGATGGTGTAATCTTATTTCTCTCTCTCTCTCTCTCTCTCTCTATCTCTCTCTTTTGCTTTTCATTTTCTCGATTTGATTTATCAAGTACATACTTACGCGATAAAGCACTTTTCTTAAATTAATCTAAAGACAGCTATCGTTACAATAAATTCGACTTAATTCGATTTCATTTTTTCAAGAAACTCATTCTCTCTCTCTCTCTCTCTCTCTCTCTCTCTCTTATTTTCTCTTTCTTTTATTCTTCCTCTCTCGCAATATAAAAATACAATATACCAGTGCTATTTGGTGTCTTGCCTTAAAGTACCTTATTCGCGGCAAAACTTTCGTGTTTAAAACGGATTTGCAATTTGATCGCACATGTATCTCGTAATTTCGATGCAAACGCGTAGTACTTTAGCGTATTTATGCAGTCAAACGCGCTTGCACCGTTGTGCGGTTACGCACGTTTATTTATCCTCAACGTTCGACTAAAATTCCGGTAAAGTAAGCAATGAAGAGGGTTTCTTCGAGGTAATGGCACCCGATGTCAGTCAGTCAACCGGAAATCGCTTACCGCACCCAAGCCGTCTCATATTTTACGTTTCCTCTCTTATTTCCCAGTTTCACCCCTTAACCTCCGTCTCTCTCTCTCTCTCTCTCTCTCTCTCTCTCTCTCTCTCTCTCTCTCCAACTCTCTTTTCCTCAATCTCGCGATTTTGCCCCTTTTCTACCACTTCTTTGCTTTTCCTCTGGCTTCTCAGCCGTCTCCATCCCCTCCCCTTTTCCCTTCATCCCCATTTTCTACTTCCTTCCTCCGTCCTTCTCGCGATGCGACGTCCTGGAACGGAGTTATACTGCAAATCAATTTACCGAGGGCATTCAGACGGAATGGCGCTGAGAGCAGATTATAAATTTAAATGTAAACGGACATGGGGACGTACTGGAGGAATGGGTACAGTTTGAGGAAAAGGGCGGCCATAGTTAGAGGCTAGTTGTCTCTTTCTCTCTCTCTCTCTCTCTCTCTCTCTCTCTCTCTCTCTGGATTTCGTTTGCAGGTTGAAGCATCCGAGGAAAGAGAGAGAGAATTGTCTTGATGGATCCTTCTAGACGACGACATTACGACGAAAGGACGTAGCGTGTAAACGCAAACGCTTTTCATTTTTAATGTCGTTACAGGGATTACAAAACTAACGAAGGATTAGTTCGCTCGTCGGATCCTCCTCCCTTGGAAACCTTTTTATTTCTTTCCATTCTCCCTCGACAATCACGATTCACAAATCAATTATGTCAACTCGATTGTTCAACGTTTCAACTTATATACACGGAATAATTTAATATTGTTGATACGTTCAACGAGAATATTGGAAAAATTTTTCAAATGAACGAAGAGACCACGTACATGTACGTACGTTTGTATATATATTATACGTATATATCTCGGCTAGGATGTGTCATCGAATCTAGGAGTATACTCGATTAGATCCTGTCCAAAAACAAATATTTCGAACGTTACCGCGGACATTCACAGAGGGATATCCGTGAGAGTCAAAGGTGGTGGTTGAAAAGTTGATCCTCGGCATGTTTTATATACCAACATATAGCATACATATATCTACATACAACGTACACATACGCATACGAAAGATATACATGGTAGGAGAGAACGGGAGGTAAAAGATAGATATAAACATTTGCTTACGTTATGAAATCGATTTTTATATAGACGCATGCATTGTTTTATCGTATTTCCAATCTTCCTCCATGCTGACTGAACCCATCATATCCTTCCGTTTCTATCGATATAATGGATAACGAGTATGACAGACAAAAAGTTTTAAAAAATTGACCGTCCAAGTTTCTCTTGGCGGTGATATTTGATTAACGAAAAACAAAGGAGGACGAAATTATTGAAATTATTTCTCTCTCTCTCTCTCTCTCTCTCTCTCTCTCTCTTTCTCTATCTGTCTGTCTGTCTGTCTTTCTGTTTGTAGGCACGTGTCGATATATTTCATCTCAATTTGCAACGATAAAACGACGCGTCAAAATCTTAAATTTCGCAGTCGAACCAAAGCAAATATCTTTTTTTCCTTTCTATTTTCTTTTTTTTTTATTTATTTATTTTTTTTTTTTTACGAAGAATTGTTAGGATCCTTGTCAAACTTTCGTACGTGTCTTTGACATCTGACATCCATTTCCTTCCATTTACGACCTTTGGAAATGGAGCACGACGTTCGACTTTAAGCGACCATTTTCGTTCGAAATTCTTTTCAGGAAAGAGTTGATCGGATTACTCCGTGCGATTCGACCCTCCTCTTAACTCGCTTTATTATATTTCGTGGCTCGACTAAGGACGGTCTCAGAAAATATTGTTTTTCATTTTCATCGTACTACATGAAAAGGGATGAAATAATTTTAATATATCTCACGTTGGCTCTCGAACAGAACGAGTCAGGATGGTCACCTTAACGAGATAGCTAGCGTTTTTGTCAACAATTTGCATACGAACGTAGGATGTGCTTATTTGCGCCGACCTTATTCGAAAATTTTTCTCTCTCTCTCTTCCTCTCTTTCTCTCCTCGTCTGATGAACACGTAATCTTTTTTTTTTTTTTATAGCGACTACGGTTGAACATGCTCGAGTCAATCGGTCAATTCTTTCACAAAGCAAAGGTGAGAGCTGTCGAGAAAAAAAAAAAGAAGTATGGATTATTTCTATTTATACGTGTATAACGCCGTTATTGTATTATATTAACGCGACGAAACGCGATTGAAGAAGGAAAAAGGAGTAGGAGAGAGAAAAGGAATGTGAAGGAAAGGAAAAGAAAGACTAGTCAGAGAGAAGGAGAAAAGTATAATGAAAAGGCGAATGAACGGGGACCGATGCTTGTAAATATGGATGAATAGATAGATATGCAGATTGCTGGATAAGAGGTTAAAGCGGAGAAAGAGAGTGAAGGAGAGTGGGAGATAGAGAATGAGAGGACTGCGAGAGAGAGAGAGAGAGAGAGAGAGAGAGAAGGAACGAAAGTAAAGAAGAACGAGAGAAAATGGAGCTGGCGATATGCTCTCGACGTAGGAGAGAATACAGACGGACGGCGTTGAGTTGAATAATTGTACCTCGTCGAGTTTTATTAAAACATCCCTGGCTCGGTGCGCAGAATCGCATCCTCCATGTATATAGCCATTGGTGATTTATACCTGTTATTTCGTAGAGACACTATGCTCGTTACACTAGGCAGCTACAAGAGCGGCGTGAGGAAGGTGGATGAGAGACGGAAAACGATACATACTCGTGGAAAAAAGAAAGGAAAAGAAAGTGAGAGAGAGAGAAAGAGAGAGAGAGAGAGAGAGAGAGAGAGATAATAAGTGCGGTTGGAAGTAGCAGAGGGATAGAAAAAACTGGCCTATTTTCCACGCTTTATTTTACGGAATGCGCATTGTCGTGTACGTTTATGTGCGCCGTGTCTCGTTACGAACGTACACACGCTCAACTTAAAATCAAAGGAAATATTTTTTTTGTTAACAATAAGAACGATTCCGATTTCTCATAGGTCGTAGTAGAATATATCGCGTTTCGGTACGCCAACGAAAATTCCACTAACGAACGATCCGAACTTCGTTTCGATTGAGCGACGATCCACAATCCAATAAATCGGTTAATCCAATATCGATCATTTAAGTTTAAATCGTAGTCGCCATGATCGAATAGGTGTACGAAGGAGTTACGGGGAAAACCCTGGCAATTTTTGTTTTACACGCTATTGCGTAAGCTTGGTTAACCATGCTCGATTGTTCTCTCTCTCTCTCTCTCTCTCTCTCTCTCTTTCTCTCTCTCTCTTTTTTCTGACGAGAGAGAATTTCGAACCAGTCGAACAAATCTAACTCTGAATTTACGACGTTTAATCGATGACTTCACGAAATGCCGCGAACGGAAAGTAAAAAGGATACGCGTAAAAATTTTTGACAGATTATCATTCGATTTCCGATGAAATTTGAGAGCCGCGAATTTACGGCCATTGATACAAAAACAAAAAGAGGAAGAGAGAGAGAGAGAGAGAGAGAGAGAGAGAGAGAGAGAGAAGAAATATTTCGCTAGGTGACTGACTGCAGAACGTGTGATCCATTAACTAATTTATTTCCGCTGAGACAAATTTCACTTGGCCACGAAGCATGTAATCAGCGGTAGAGTTGCAACCGTTTCGTTTCGTTTCGTTTCGTTTCTACCCGCTTTACCGTTTTCTCTCTCACTTTCTCTTTCGTTTCTAAAACTCTTCTCGTAAAAGTCCTCCTTCACCATCACCCTTCTCATCGTTTCCTCACGCACGCAAACGAGAAAGAGAAAGAGAAAGAGAAAGAGAACACAGAGGGAGGGAGAGATAGATAGATAGATAGAGAGAGAGAGAGAGAGAGAGAGAGAGAGAGAGAGAGAGATACATAAATAGAGAGAGAGAAAGAGAGAGAGAGAGAGATACATAAATAGAGAGAGAGAAAGAGAGAGAGAGAGAGAGAACTCTCGAACTCGAGACGGTACTGTCGTAATACAGAAAGTTGGGGAATTGGATTTGAAGTTTTGCGAAAACGCGACACGGGGGTCTACAGCGATACCAGAAAAGATGGAGAGTAACGTGAAAGTGTATTGTGAAAGACGGTATGTGTGTGTGTGTGTGTGTGTGTGTGTGTGTGTGTGTGTGTGTGTGTGTTTGTATGCGTCCGTGCGTGTGATGTGTGAGGGTTGTTAGTATATATACGTTGAGAAAACCGAAAATAATGATGCGGTCAAGCAACGTTATCTCGTTCGTTAATTATTCAATTTGTTACACGTCCGTATAAGAACAGAAATACGATAATGTTTCTTTGGAAATAGTATTGCACTATCGACGGGTACGAATTGAAACGATCGATCGATAACCAACGCTGTTCAATTTTAACAAATCTCTTCATCATCGATCTGTATAAACGAGAAAACGTGATATTTTTTTATAAGAGTATTACGACGTAGCGTTCTCTTAGATCCTTTTTCTTCTCCTCCTCCTCCTCCTCCTCCTCCTCCTCCTCCTCCTCCTCCACTTCTCCCCCCTCCCCCCACGTCCCCGATAGAATTTTACCAACGATTATATCGAATATCGTTTGTGCATTAATTTCATAAATAATAAATATACTGATAGTATTGTTGTCTCGCGGTTGTTTCGACGTTGTTATTTATCAAACTTAAGCCGTTTTACATTGGGAAAATGGAAATTTGTGCTAATATTAGATTCCGCGAATGCCACGGGCGAAATGGTTACTAATCTAAGAGAACGGCATTCTCAGTTTCCACCGAAAAAACAAAGCTAGGACTAAGAAAATATTTGACTATACTTTAACTCATAACTTTTCCGTTTCGACTCCGAGTAAGTTTTCATGCAAATGAATTAATGTAAATTACGAGTTGAGTAATATAAACGTTGAAATTATGCTTATATATATATATATATATATATATATATATATATATATATATATTTTTTTTTTTTTTTTAATTCTAACACACATATTTTAATTCTAAACGAGAGATAACTTTCTTTCTTTATGCTTGTTCCCTTTACTTATTATCGTGATTACATCCGCTCTCTTTGAGGGAGATTAGCGCAGAAATCGAAACATCGAAGGATCTTCCTCTTATGAATTTGACTAATTACGACGAAGAGTTTGGCTGATGTAAATGTAACGTAGACATTACTCGATAAAAGTGAGAGAAATTAATATTAACGAGGAGTGACACGCAAAACTCGTTCGTATAAAACTTCTTCGACAATAAATATTCGATTAACTTTATATCCTAAAAGGAAATCGAGCATTTACTATCAGTACGTTTTAACATTCACTTAAAACGTACATCCGGATGTAATTGAGTATTGATGAGTTACGATGTAAAATTCCCCTTTTAAATCTTTCCCCAGTCTAGTCTAGTTCTGCGCTTGACTTGAGTATCTGAGATCTTGAGAGAGTAGGTACATTTACATTTTTAAGAGAACAACGACATTTCAACGATCCCGTAGTATTGTTCCGTATATAAATATTCAAACGTCGCTTAAAGTGTCACGATAATATTTTTGGATCTGATTATATTGTTCGTAGTAAAATTTTCATTGTCGAAATCGCCCCCCTCTCTCCCTCCCTCCCTCCCTCCCTCCCTCCCTCCTCTCCCCTATCCCGTCCCCGTCTTCTCCCGTAAGAGACGACGGGAATAAATTTGCTCTTTTATAATATAATTTGGGTTTATTCGAACGTTATTCGCGATGTTAATGGGACAATATTGTAAATTCTATCAATGGGGGAAAAATATTTATTGGACTCGAATAAGATATGTAGTCATTGAGCGTTCTTAATAGCTGATTCGATATATATATATATATATATATTCAAATAGTATTTGTATGTAGCGTTATAAACAAACAGCGTTCAACGATGGCTCTATTGTAATTTGTTCGCTAGACTGTGTAATTAACAATGTTAGGACTAATAGCTCCCGGTCATTAATTGTGCGCAAACGGTCTGGCATGTTTTCGTGGTTGAATAATCTTACGAAATTATTTTGTGAATTTCTAAACAGACAACGGGAGTAGAAGGAAAAAAAAAAAAAAAAAAAAAAAAACAGAAAAAAGGGGAGAGTAACGCCTCGGTCGACGAGGCTTGAATATCCAAGCGCATTTTTACCGCTTGTAATGGCATGTAAATCGAAGCAGCAGACTAAAATAGGCACGCGGGTAGCGTCCATTTCAAAATTATAAAATAACGTGTAGATGCATGCAAATTCGAGCGAAAACGTAAATTCTAATGAGCAAGCTTTGCGAGAAGTTCCTCTTTATTTTATTCTTCTTTTTTTTTTTTTTTTTTTTTTTTTCTTTTATTTCTTTTTTCCTCGAGCGCGTTCAGCTTTTATATTTTTTCGAACCAAGAAAGGGCCGAATTAAAACGCAGCGAATGTAATTCCATGAAAGCCAGTTGCCAAAGAACTATTTTTTACGGCACATTTTTATATACGTGCATACACACACACACACTAACACACATGCGTGTGTACATATAATATATAAACGTGTACCCCAGCGAAATGTCGTTTTCTTTGATATACTTTATTCAAACTGACGAGAGATGCTTTGGTTATTTTAGATGTTAAAAAATTGATATACCCATCCTTTTTACAAGGCTTCTGTGCATGTCGGTCCCTAGAAACAATGTGTCGTGATTAATTTTCGCAACAGAGTGGCATTTGATGTATTAGAGGAGGGAAAAGAAAGGAAAAAAAAAAAGAAAAAAAAAAAAGGAAAAAAGGAAAGAAAACGCGAACGAAAAAGTATAAGGCACACGTAGGTACGAAGAAGAAAATATTCTTGAGTTAGTGAACGAGGAAGAAGACGTCATTGTGGATGAAGGCGATTACGCGATCGTGAAAGAAGCAGTTCTGAGCGATTTTCATACAAATTCCCGAAGCGCTGGTAATCATAGTGAAATTAAGGTCATCCATCACTCGCAAGGCCCATTCTATTCCGCTACCCCACTTAATAGTATTCTGCTGAGCGACGTAATTTTGCTTCGCGCCCCTCTGACCGCACATAAGTGTGAGCCAGAAAGGGAACAGGGTGAAGAGAGCGAGGGGGGGAGAGAAAGAGAGAGTTAGATATATATATATATATATATATATATATATATATATATATATATATATAGAGAGAGAGAGAGAGAGAGAGAGAGAGAAATGGTTAAAGCTACACAGAGAATAGTAGAAGAGTAGCTACCATGCCGTTGCATTTTCAACGTGGACAAGGACGAACGAAAGCTAAAGTAGAGCTTGTGGTGTTTCGCATCTCGACCACGATATCCCCGAGAGTGTTCCTGGCATTTTCCTGGTTAATTTGCGCGACCTCGTCTAGCGTATCCAAGAATTTATCATCACATTCTTCCTACGACGTAAATCAATTATCGAGAGTTCAGGCTTCCTGCGTATGTATATATATATATATATATATATACACGTAAGCCCTTCCCCTGCCTCCTCTGCACTATCCCTCCATCCCTTTTATTTACCTTCTCTTGATACAGCGAAAATTGTGGAAAGTTTAGAAAGGCGTACCACGAAGTTTAAGTTTATAGAAGGGGGAGGAAACTGTAAATTTAAGAGGAATGAGAATATGAGCCCTCCACCCCTCCGCTCCCGACTCGCCTTCCACCCCTCAATCCAACCCAATGGACTCGTAATCGTGTTTATCCTTCGTATCAGAATATTTGTTACAGCTTTAACAAACGAGATTTTATTTTCGCTATATAAGTTTATACACGCGAGAGATTAAAATTAGCATCTCTTTTCTTTTCTCTTTTTTTTTTTTTTTTTTTTAACGTACACGAGGCGCTTTTCCGTTTCACTTTCCTTTAATTTTTTTTAACCGAACGTTTCTTTTTTTCGGATAATTCACAAACGTTCGCATATTCGACTTACATTCCGAGCATAATACATAATTCATTGATTCGAACATTGATTTGTTCCTTCAATAGTTTAAATAAACGAGTCTTATTAATCGCATTAAGCAATCGGCGATCAATGGCCTAACCCGTTATCCATGTTCATTCAATTCTGAAATTATAAGATAGTGTTAAGATATTAATTAACAAATATATCGACCCGTGGACATCCGTAATACGAATCACTTGACTGATCGAATCAATTATTCAATTTAATACGATAATCTTTCTATATAATTAATAAAGTTCATTAGGCAGGTGAAAATATGATAAACCATTGCACCAGTGTGCTTTATTACGATGACCGAAGACGAAGTTATCTTCTAAAGGGGCGGGGTGAGAGGGAAGGGGAGTTCACCACTCTGCGAGATGATACAATACCGGTGTGCAACATTTGTCAAACAATTGTACGACATGCACCGTGAAAGGCATGTATTATATATTCATGTTTCTAAGTGTTACTACGGGAAAGCAATGTCGTATGGCACATTGTGTCTATGTACATATATTTACTTCATTTACTTATTCGTTAGATATACACGCGATAGACTCGGCATCTTCTCGAATAAAATTACATCGACGATAATTAATGGCGTCACTTAAGAGTCGTCGATATCATTTATCTTCTATTTTTTGTTTGTTTGTTTGTTTTTCTTTTCACTCTCTTTCCCTTTTTTTTTCCCCCGGCCAACTCTTCGAAGATTGCGAGCTTCGAATATACGAGGATAATATACGTTTCTAATACGTTCGAAACACATCGATCGATTTTTAATATCGTTTACATAATAAACAAAAAAGAAAAGAAAAAGAAATAAATAAAATATATCGTGTCGACCAAAGGAAACAATGATTCTGATATTACGTTAATAAATATTTTACATTGCAAATAACCCTGTGACAATATAGAAAATTCGTTCCACATTATCACCGTAAATCGACATCATACATACATACATACATACATACATACATACATGCATGGATGGATGCATACATACGTTAAATTTTAATCTTATCTCACAGCGACGTTTAAAATAATCTGATTTCGACTTATCACCGTCTCCTTTATGCCGTCGTTATCGTAAGAACGTTCTACAGAAATACGTCGATATTTGCCGTGCAAATATTTTTTCTAGGATTAAACCTAGTTGAACCGGCGAATGAATGAAATTGATCATGGCTCTTTGGGAACTAGAAAACGAAAGAATGAATGGAAGAAAGAAATAAAGAGCGAAAGAAAGGACGGAATAGTTTAACTCGGAAATTTCTTTTCTTTCTCAACTCTGCGGGGAATACGGAAGTAGCGGTAAACCTACCGAGAAAATGAAAGAAGTAATGGTCGAAGGTGATTGTCCGTAAAGGAAGCGTAGCCTACGGGGTACGGCTTCACGATTCGCCAAAGCTCGAATAATAATGAAGAAAACAAAGGGAACCTCTCGAGCTTTTCGTCTATTCCATAACGATATGCGATATCGATCGATCACATCATTCATTCTTAGTCTGCTTACCTTCATTTTCCTACGTTTAGCTTCCTCGTGAAAACGCTTACGTAAGCTACGCTTAGGTGAAGTCGGGGTTAATAGCGTTCAAAGATCCTCCGTAAACCCCTCTTTCCCTCCATCCTTATTGTTACGGCGTCTATAACCATCGTGTTTTGCCATTTATATCCCATTAAAATCTATGTTACTATCATCCATTTTCTATTTCTGTTTTTCTTTTTCCCCCGTTATATACCGATACCACCCCTATATAAGAAATGAGTATTCGCAAATAATTTCCTTCGTCGTTCTCCCGTAGTTTCTTCCATCCGAGGTATTAAAGAGTAACGGAACGTTCGAAAATTTATGGCTTGGACCGTATAATCTCAGACCGAAAGAAAAGGCACGAGAAAAAGCGTAAAAAACGAGGAAGGAAAAAGTAAAACCGTTCACCTCGGCGGCATTGTTCCAGGGAGGCCTTTCAATCTCCGAGCCATTATTAAAGCGCTTAAAGAGAAGAATTTATCGCGTCTGTGGGCATCATCGCGCTCGATCTTGCCTCTCTCTCTCTCTCTCTCTCTCTCTCTCTCTCTCTCTCTCTCTCCCGTACCATACTCATATCCTTTTCTTTCTATTTCTCCTTGTGCCTTCGCTTATCCCTGGAATTCTGAATCCTGGCGAAAAGATATTCGGATCAATCAGAAATAAGTGAAGAATTTGGAGGATCATAGAGCGTTTAATATTACCAGGAGTAGAGAACTAATCGATGTATAATCCAGTATGTGCATGTGCTCGAGAGAGAAAGAGAGTGAGAGATGGATGGAGAGAAAGAAAGAGAGAGAGAGAGAGAGAGAGAGAGAGAGAGAGAGAGAGAGAGAGAGAGAGATAGAAAAGGATTTTGAGTTCTGAATTAAATGCACGCTCATCCAAAGATCTGACCTAATTACATATCTTCTCGGGAGAATATGAGCGTATATAATATACGGTAAACGTACATACATATTCTGTAATGAAGAGATCAGAGGCGGAATCTGGTATTAGGAATTCTCAGGGGGTTTTGAATTTTCGACTAAATACAGAATGGAATTTTATCCGTTATCCTTGATCCTTCCTCTTTCTATTATCACCAATTTCTACGAACATGCTCGGGGAGGATTCGGTAAAGCGGTCTGTAGTTGACAGCATCAAAATGAACTGCATGTAGACGTTAAAAGAGCTCGAGGACGAGTTAGACTTAGTGTACGTTAATGACGCGAACAAAAAAAAAAAAAATAAAAAGAAAAATAAAAAAGAAAAGGTATAAAGAAACGAAAAAAAAAAGAGAGAGAGAGAGAGAGAGAAATCCTTCGGTACATGTTCTGCTGTATAAGGGAAACAAGGAAAAAGAAAAAAAAAATTAAAAAAAAAAAAGGAAAAAAAGGAGAAGTTTATTAACATTCGGATTTCAACGAGTCCCGCCTCTCTGAAATCCTTAAACATTTACGATTCATTAGAAATAACATAAAATGTTGCTACCATGTATGCCGGCGCTTTTCAACGTGAATTTATGCACGCGGAATTAAATAGATGCACTCGGACATTTTTGCAGTTAGACGATTCCTCGGTGGAATATTATCTGCTCTCTGGAAAACGTTCGTCGTTCCAGCCAGCTACGGAGAAGCGCGTAAGTTAGTCGCAAGCGCGATGACAAAGGGCGATATACGTAGCACGTTATAACATTAAGCGAGCACCACCGTGGAAGCGGCACTAATTGTAAACTAACGAACTCAAATTGGATTTAAATTACAACGGCTGGCTGCAGAGAGAACATAGCTCTCGCGAATCGACGCATTTCTGCTTCGTTTCTTTTTTTCGTAACTTTCTGCGCTTCCAGCCCCTTCCGCTTTTTTTCTTTTTTCGTTTTCTTCTTTCTATCTCCTTTCTTTTCTTATTTTTAATTTTTTATCTCTTTCCCTCTCGTTCTTTCACGTTCTCAATCTTCTTTCTTTTTTTTTTTTTTTTTCCTCTCTCTGGTAGGAAGGTAGAGGTTGACCGGGAATAAAAATAATCTTATTTTTGTTTGATTTTTCTCAAAGACCACAAGATGAGAGAATTCGATTTCAATGGTCGTCGCCCTTTTACTCGATTTCCCGTATCTATTGGCACCTCGTTAACCATTGACGCGAACTTGAACCAATGGACTTCTAACATTATTGCGAATGAAGAAAAAGGCTGACATAGTCATCAAAGCGAACTTTCTCAAAGGAAACATTCGGAAAGTTTCAAAGGATGTTGCAACGTTCTTCCCAGTTTCTCGCTTCGAAATATTTCCGATTGCCGTTCCGATTTTCACTTAAACTCTTCCTACCGACGTTAACTCCTAGTTATATTATTTTTAACAAATTCGATGATATATATATATATATATCGAAAATGTTGAATTAAAAATAAAACGATGGTATAAAGATAAGAACTTGCCTCGTTGTAAATTTTGTCAATTTACTCGGTATTCATAGAATCATGAGAAGATGGAAAGAGAAAGAGATAGATAGATAGATAGATAGATAGATAGATAGAGAAAAGACAACGTACATGCTTTCGCGTATAGGAAAAAGGAATAAAGGGAAAAAGGACAAAAGTTTCCTTTTCGCGATAGTATTCTTTGTCGTCGTCGCGTCTTGCATTCGTACGTTCGTCCCTATGTCTGTGTATATTCAACGTTCGACGACACGTTCGCTCGCGTTTTAGAGAATCTAGCGGGTAAGCTACGAGAACTGTAGTTCCCTTCTATCTTTCTATCTCTACTATTTTGAAAGAATATTCGCTCATACGACGAAACCATGGACAAAAGCTACTCGAGAATACGCAACGAAGGATGTGCTTCGTATTCGCCACGCGAGTTTCACAGCAGACGAAAGAAGAAGTAAAAAGGGTAAGGGAAAAAAAGAAAAAAAAAGAGTGAGAGAGAGAGAGAGAGAGAGAGAGAGAGAGAGAGAAATGGGGGAGGAGTAAAGCGTGAATCGCACGTCAAAAAATTCCACCGACTTTTCCAAAGCCCATAGTCGAAGAGTACTCTTCGTGTTTCCCAACGACGACGGAAAATTGTCTTCCTTTGGATAAAGCTAACAGTACGGTGAACGCTTTCAGAAGCAGTTAGCCCTTTTTCTTTTCTTTTAACTCTCTCGAACCATTTCTCTCTCTTTTCCTCTCGAATGAAACTCAAGAACAATGATGATCAGTCGATAAGAAGAAAAGTATGATAAATTGAAACGGCTATCGGTACCGAGCGACCAACGACAATCATATTTGGCCAAACAAGCAGCCAGCTAAGTGCTAAGCTCTTAAAACTTCTCTCTCTCTCTCTCTCTCTCTCTTTCTCTCTCTAAGTGCGAAATGGTTTTCCCGTAATCAGTTTCAAGAGATTTTCGTACTGTCAAATGAAACCACTTTTCGAGTAAAGAGATTTTCTTTGATTTTCATCTTGTACGTACGCGCATTGATCCTCCCGTTATATCGACCTCTTTCGCCTTCAATATTCCTTCCTTAAAATCTGCCGTGCGTACTCGAAAATTCGTTCATACGAATTCGATTCGAGTACGATATCGTGTATTCGTCGGCGTTAAATTACAAACACGTCAACCTTAAGACACGCGCGCGAAAATTAGTCGTATCATGGCGAATAAAAGTCGTAACGATTTCGATCGATATCGTTTGAGTTACTTCGATCAAACGAATCTCAAATCCCAACGATTTATCGTACGTTAGAAAAATTTGTTAACATTTCATTTCAACTTTTATATGTACGAACAAAATTTTTGAAACCAAAGGAAAAGAGAAGAAAGAAAGAAAGAAAACATTCTCTGCGGTCGATCGTTCCTTTTCTTTCGTTCGGAAACGTAGTAGCAATGCGAAGTACGAAAATGGAAAAAGGGCACAGGTTCGATCCTTACCTTGGAATGACGACGAATCGACGGGATCGAGGAAAGTATACTGTGACATAGAAAGCTACTTACGCGGAGCCATTGTGACGTCCGATGGAAACTAGACGATAGATCTGTAATTCGACTCTCTGTCCGGTATCCGGGACAAATCTGTACGTACACCTTGAAGGGCCTTCGAGATACGGCGATTTTATTTGTCCAAAACCACGATCCGATTTACTGAATAACAACCTGCTATCCAGCGTTATATTGCACACTGCAAAAAGAAATGCATAGAGTTTTATATCGTAATATTTGCAAGAACAAGATAGTAAAAAGAAACAAAATAATGAAAGTGTGTGTGTGTGTGTGTGTGAGAGAGAGAGGGAGGGAGGGAGAGGGAGGAAGAAAGTAATTCAGTAGTTGTGAGATCGATCGAGCTCATTGCTATTTACTATATTCTTTAAGGTATAAAGTATAAGTAAAAAGAATGTATGATTTCTTCAAAGAAGAATAAAATTTCGAATGGATGAAAAAGCTTTTTTCTCTTATCCTCGATCGACCGGGTCAAGACTTATCCTCTGTAAGAATGAAACTTCCGAAATGTTTCGAAGACTCTTACAGAAAGGTTTTATTCTCGGCGAAATAAAGAAAGAAGCTTCCTTAATTTTACTAGTTCGTGAAAGAATTTACTTTGGGTAAAGAAAGATAGAGAGAGAGAGATACAGATAGATAGATAGAGAAAGAGAAAGAAGAAGAAGAGAGAGAGAGAGAGAGAGAGAGAGAAGAAACGGAAGGCAAAGAATTCGTGCACGGTACAAAGTAATTGTGTGCAGGTAAAAAAACAAAAAGAAAGAAAGAAAGAAAAAAATGGAAAGAAAAGTAGAAAAAAAAGTTCTTCGCCAACATAGGAAACGTCTTCTTTCCTTGCATTGCTTTGCGTCGATAGCCGGATAATAAATTCAACCACTTCCAATAGTTCTCCTTTACGTTGCTCTCTTTGAAATTATTTTTAATTATACCTTCTTTGTGAAATACGAAATATTCTTATGGAATAACTCCTATGTTCTTTATTCGACGAGATAAAAAAATATGTTAGCTTGCATATCGGTATCATGTTTGTTTCATATGTTTCAAATTATAACGATGTAAATGATAAAATTCTTCAAAATTTCAATGAATTTTTTCGAATCAATCGAATCGAACAAGTAAAAAAATATCCATCCTCGATTTTGTTTTTTTTTGTTCTTTTTTTTTTTATCTACCATATAGATAGGTAGAGACAATGTCGAGTCTACTTAATCTTTCCATTTGACGTTTCAACGACGATATTACAAGACGATATTACGGCGAAAATTGAATCTTAATTGATTTCTCTTGCTTTTATAATCGTACCATCATCTTTCTTGTCGTATTAGATATGCATAGTTATATTCTTTATTAACTTTAACCTTTAATACGGATCATCATATTACGATCAATCTAAAACATGCGAATTTTCGTCGAAACTTTAAAGATTTCTTTGAAAAAGTAACCGATAGATCGTAAGAGAAGCTTCAGAAAGGCTATCTAATGATTTAAGAATCTCCGAGAGCAGAATTGTGTATCCCCCCTCTCCCCCGCCCCATTACGTGTACGTTGTAGTACATGGGAAGAATGTCTGAACGGGAACGTTAGGATTATGAGAAAGGATCGTTAATGTGTTCGTCGACAAAGAAATTCCTTTCTTCGTTTTGGCTCGTCTAAATTTGAAATATTAATCGAACGAAGAGAAGCTTTCCGATGGGATGCACAAGAGAGACTTTGACGTGACTCTTTATTCGATATAACGATGATGATACTTTGTGAAAACTCAGCATTATATCCTATTAAAGTCCCTGTCATTGTCGAACGTATCTGGGAAATCATTAAGAGATGGTAAAGATAAAGAAAGAGAAGGAGGGGGAAAGGATGGAGAAAGAGGGAGATAGAAACTATTCTCCATCGTGGTAAGCGTCGTTATCGTGGTGAGGAGCTTTGAGACGAACAGACTTTAACTTACTGTTGGCGCAGTGTTGCTCGAGGCCACATTGAGCGCACCTGTTGGGCGAAGCTGTGCCGCAGCTGCAACCACCGGAGGGTACGCAACAAGCGCACTCGTTGCTAGACGAATTGAAGCTGCAAGCACAGCCCGTTGTGCTCTGCGTCCAAAGGTCCACCTTCCTTTCGGATCCGCCTAAAAAGGAATCAAATTTTTTCGTTCAAAAAGTATTACCGACGTTAATCTACGAATATACGTACGTACATAGTAATATTCGGGTAAACATTGATAGAATGGATAAATATCGTTGACCTTGAGACGATTAAAAACGATTTGATAATGATAACGATGATAATAATAATCGTAATGTACATTATATTCTTTTAACTCATCGAATTCTATTAACGTTCCTTAAAATCAAATAGATAGATCGAAGACGATCGATAAATAAGCTCGAACGATTACGACAAATGTAAGCGACTTTTACTTTGGCTCGGTCCAATCGGACGATTGATTTTTACGTCGATAAAAAAAAGAAGAAAAAAAAAAAAAAAGAGAGAAATTCAATTTTACAGTATACATAGAGCGATCTCTATTGGGTAGGAAACATTCGTCGGTCCGGAAACGCCGACGCACTTTTGCAAACAAACAAAGTTGCGATTCAAAAGGATTTTTACGTGGAACCAATTCAGGAACCTTTTGTCGGTTGGTTTTGCTGGTACATTCGATTCGTTTTCGGACCGATATTCACGTCACGATATAACGTTTTACGCTTTTCACTGTTGAGTTTGGTTTCTCTGTAGTCTTCTAACTATGTCTCTCTCTCTCTCTCTCTCTCTCTTCGTCTCTGTCCTTCGGTTCTGTCTTCCTTGTTCACGTCGTACTTTTTATCTCTCTCTTTCCCCCTACCTCTCTCTGTCTCTCTCTCTCTCTCTCTCTCGTATTTTGGCATCCCAAGGTAATTGCAAATAGAAACGTGTTGGAAAACAACGTTGCTAGCAAGAAATACGTCTCTCTGACGAGCGATTGTTCATTGTTTTTGCCACCTTTTAGGGGAAAACAATCATCATCCCTTTTTCGAATGCGTTCGTTCACGTTCAATTCCTACGAATTTCTTCGTGACTCGTGGATATAAAGAAGAAGAAGAAGAAGAAGAAGAAGAAGAAGAAGAAGAAGAATAAGAGGAATAAAAAAAAAAAAATGAAGAATAAAAGGGGTCTCACACGTTCGGCGCTCGTTCGGCAGGAAAGAAGGAAAGAAAGAAAGAAAAAAAAAAAAAAAAAAAAAAGAGCCAAAGTGTATCTTAACGTTGGAGATCATTTTAAAAAGATATACACCGAGAGATATACCTAATGGGGTCCCCCTGTTAAACATTTTCGTACCACCGATAGATATTTGCGTATACAAAGTTGTACGAAACGATGTGTCTACGTGCCAACGGGAAAAGAGTTCGACATTTAATAGAGATTTCTCCTCGAATCCGCATAAGACGTAAGAGATACGTAAGCGTGATTGATCGTTTGCCTTGAACGAAGAAAATGTGGTTGAGGGTAGGCCAGGTGGCCGGAATACGATGTGCCGGAGTACGGAAAAGAATAAAAAGGAAGGGAGAAGGGTAGTAAGAGAGAAATAGAGACAGAGAGAGAGAGAGAGAGAGAGTGGGGGTGGGAGGAGGGGAGGAAAGAAAAGAAAAGTAAAAGAAAAGAAAAGAAAAGGAAAGGAAAGGGGCGAGGAGTAAGGTGAAGGTTCTTTTCTAGAAAAGAAAAAGGTGGGGGTGTGAGTTAGATGGGCGGGGAAGGGTGGAAGAAGACATAAATTCCAGAGCAGTGTAAAAAGGGCGTTAAGAGGAGAAGCTCCGGCACCCCCGATATGTCAATATCCCAAGGAAATACGGGAGCGGTACTTGGCCAAAGGGGTAGTAAAAATAAAGAAAACTTTATTGCCAACTCTGCCGCCTTTAGCGTCGCCCAGTCGGAGTACGGTGGGTGTGCTTTTCTCTCGACGGAACGAATTTCGGAAAAAACTTTTCCAGTTCCGGATGCTTTTCCTGACCGTGAATGTGCCGGGAGGATATTCGAGAGAGGATTAGATTTCAAGGGATTTTGTGGTGCGAAGGTATTCGGGACAGTGAACGCGTAGTAGGGATGAGAGGGTGGGATGGAGGGAGGAGGAAAGATAGAGAGAGAGAGAGAGAGAGAGAGAGAGAGAGAGAGAAAGATCGAGAATGTTTCTATTTCTTTTCTATGACGAAAAGCCGGACAGTATTTTTCCAAATTGGATTTTTAATCCATCGATCCATGCTCGATTACAGGAGTTTGTTTAAGGAGCTAAAGATAGATAAATAGAAAGAGAGAGAGAGAGAGAGAGAGAGAGAGAGAGAGAGAGGGAGAGACAAAGGAAATAAAAGAGAAGAACATCGATATAGGGAAAATAAAAAAGGAAATCTTGGCTGGAAGATCGTGAATGGTACGGTGGATGGAGAGAATAAAATGCGGGAGGATAGTGTGTGCTTTGGAGAAGAAGCGTGCTGGCGCTGCGTCGAAGAAAGCTATTTGTAGAAAGAAACGAGAAAGTGAACGAGAAGGGGATAGTGAGAGACAGAATGAAAGTGAGAAAGAGAGAGAGAGAGAGAGAGAGAGAGAGAGAGACGAGGACGTCTATATAGAGGCGTCGATAAAGGAAATCCAAAGCGAACAAATACACAAGATCTATCTGCCCTTTCATTTTCTCTCTCTCTCTCTCTCTCTGTCTCTCTTTTTCTCTCTCCCTTTCTCGTGTACCCTTTGATTCTTAAATCGGACTCTTACGTTTCGTCGTTACATCCCTTTCTCGTGACTTTTACGTTGTCCACTTTGTACGAAGGTATTAGAAAATACTGCATTCCTATTGTAGATACACGAATTTATGGTTCACCGCAATGGTTAGACACACAAATCACAGATTGGACTAAGTCACTAACGCGCGCGCGCGCGCACACCCTCGTACGCACGCGACTATGAGACCGTCACGTAATAGATGTCACGCTGATTAGCATCGGGTACGACGTTCCACCCATACCATTACTGGCTATTCGTGTTACGTATATGTCCTCATCGTTGTCCTTGAATATGGATGAGAAATTCATTCACGTATATACATAAACGAATTTGTAAAATCGTTCAATTTGAAGATAAACGTAAACAATGCCCAATCTCGTCGTCGTAAGTGTTTTTTTTTTCGTCACTCACGAAGATTCATCTTTCAATAAAGTCCTACGAAACTATTTGTTCTTCTTTTTTCTCTTCTTCCCTTTTCCCCATATCTCTCTCTCTCTCTCTCTCTCTCTCTCTCTCTCTCTCTATCTCTTTTCTTCTTTTTTGTCGTTCTCACTAGTGCAGAGAAATCGATTTTTCCGAATTTCCCGTTTTATCGTCTTGGACCGCCTTACCCGGCATTTCATGAAAATATGTTCCCTATCTTTCTTCCTTTTCTCTTTTTGTATCAATTGGACTTATCTCTCATTCGACCACGAAACTCGATTTCAGCTGAGAATTCGATAGGTAAAAGGAAGGAGGATGTGGGGAGAAGGAAGGAGGGAAGAGGGACGGAATATAAAAATGAAAAGAAAAAATAAAAATGGAAATAAAAATACGAATAAATAAAAGGAAATAAAAACGACAAGGAAGTAAAATCCTGAGAGATAGAACGTGGTTCCAGGTGGCATCGAATTCCGATAGGTACTACGAAGAGATCCACTTAGTGCTCACTTTGCGTCGACGTTAAATTCTAATGAAGCCGATATACTCTTGCCGAATTTGGAGAGACCCCAAAAGCTGGCTAGAGATGTTTCGAGTGTGTTTAGGAGTTGAGAGAGCGAGAGAGCGAGCGAACGAGCGAGACAGAGAGAGAGAGAGAGAGAGAGAGAGAGAGAGAGAGAGAGAGAGAGAGAGAGAGAGACGGCTTGAATACTGTGCTGTAAGTTCTTTAGCACGATGTGTACGTGACTATAATAATTTTCGTTCGAACAAGAATGGTAGTATCGAGTTCTCTCTCTCTCTCTCTCTCTTTCTCTCTTAATCTCACAAATTATCTCTCCGTATCACCTAGGCAGCTTGTTCCGCACATTACCATGGTAATAGACAAAACGGTGATCGGCGGACATGTAGGATGGCTTTTCCAAGGCCGTTCATTAGCTTCGATATTGGCACGAAACAAGCATGTAGGAAGTAATGTACAATGTAATTTAGGAAACCCTCCTACTCTCTGTATTCTCATCGTAACAAGTACCAACTCGATTCGTTTCCGCACTGGTTAATCCTTTTGGAGAGTATAGTAATTTTCTAACTATTCGGGTAAATATTTAGTTGCTAATTCCTATATCTCTCTTTCTTTCTCTCTCCTTTGCCTCATCAAATGGCCGTTTTAATGATCATATTTAGATCTTTCTTTGTTAAAAACAAACGTCACAATTTATTACTATTTTATAACAGAGAATTCGGACATATGTAAAAACATTTATCCCGCGATAGATTAATGGACGTGTTTCTGTTTGTTGTCGTTAATATAAATTGATTTGAAAGTGCGCGAAATAACATTCTACACCTATCGAACGTTTAACCGATAATTAGTATTAACAATACACTCGGAGTTTAGCAATTAAATGATATGTAAGCGTATTGCGGTGTTCGATTTCGAAATTTGCATTGTGGCTTTCGAGAGTCGGCGTATCGATTATCATGGCTTTGTTGGACACTGGACACAACGTATCTACATATGTATGTTTCCCGGCACAGAAAGTCGGCGTGTCCTTCGTGAAACAATGTCGGCGGATAATTAGATCATTGCTCTTGCGATTTCCAACGAAAATCATCGCATTTTTTCTTTTTTACCCGTTCCGTTGCCTCTCTGCCTCCTCACTCGTTCATTCGTTTGTCCTCCTCTTCGCTCGTTTTTCCTTCTTCCTCTATCTTCCTATCTTTCTTTAATTTTGTTTTCTCTTCTTCTTTTTCTTTTACTTTTCCTTTCTTTTTTTTCTTTTTTCTTTACGTTTCACGTTTTTCCCTCCTTTGAATATTCCTCGTTCTTTCGCCGCAATAGAAGATCGATGGCTGTCGATTAGGTGGATTAAGTTTTGCTTTTATGACCGGTCACTGGTCACTATGCTACTTGGCATTCTATCCGCATCTCCATGCATTTGCACTTTAATTGGCTTCACACCTAACTCATTCCTTCCTCGCTGACTCTGTCGAACCGTCACATCTCTCTATCCTTCTCTTATATTTCCCTTTTTCTCTTTGTCCCCGTTTTATATATGTGTGTGAGTGTGTGTATATATATATATATATATATATATATATATATATATATCCTCTTTCCATTTCCCTTTTGCTCTATAAATATGTATAATGCTCACGCGAGCATGTACAGATCGTCGTAAGATCGTGCACACGATCGCTTCGGAACAGTTATTTTCCTACAAGAGTTAGATAGTCACGAAACGAACAACGTTTTCAAACTCGAAGACACTTTTGGTGACATTGAGTGATAAATGCGATACTAAGCGAACTGGAAGAGTACATTCTCTTATTCACATTGCCTCGCATAATAAATAGTGCAATACGAATCAAATTTGTTGAAAGTTCAAAGAGAAATTTGTAGTTATCGTATGGAGCTATTTCTTACAGTTTCTTCCCTTTTCTTTTCTTTTTCTTTTAATTATTATCGTTAAACGCATTCTATTGTTTTCTCTCCTTTTTATCCTTATCATAACATAACGAATACAATCCTATGGAATTCGTTAACGTTATTATTTATGTACACTTTCTATGGTATAGGTATTATCGCTTTAATGAGTTCTCGATATCGGCGTCCCATGAAGTTTGACTAATCGTTCTCGTCGTACAAGGGAAACCAAGCGAGGCCAATTACCTTTATCGGTATAGGTTAGGAGAAACAACGGTTTTCGTGCTACATGCAACCAACCCCTTACAAGCCCCAACGGTTGACGTCGACGAGTTATCATAATCGGCTTTGGCTTAATGCCGAACATCCGTGGAAATATAAAGCTGATTTCCATTCGGATGGACAAATCATATTTCTAAGACAACGAATTCCTGACTATTCGTTAATATGCGAAAACAAATAGAATTATGAGCCGATACCTATTTATTTTTATTTCTATTGTTATTAACGATGAGAACGAATATGTATACATACGTTTAATATATATATATATATATATTTATATATATACATTTATTACGTATTATATACGTGTTAATATATATATACATACACAGAATATAAATACGTACATGTTATGTACATAAAATATTTCTCGTTTCATTTCGCAATGAATGAATTAGCTAATACACAATAATATCTGATTTTAAAATGTCGTAATACTTCCTTCTAAAATCGCTTGCATTGGGTCGTTTGCATCGGATTAGGAAGAAATTGTCAAAGTAATAACACGAATCGAGAGAAATTTATGGGATCCACGGGATCCTACGAATATCTTGTAAACGTCTGCGATTATTGGTATTCCAACGAGGTACGTATTACCTACGAATGATATTTGGAAACATTTCTAGTTGGGCAGAACTATCGATTCGAATAGATTCTGCATGTAAGTGGATCGATAATCTCCCTCTTCCTCTCCTTCTCTCTCTCTCTCTCTCTCTCTCTCTCTCTCTCTCTCACCTTTTATCTATCTCTATCTCTTTCTCTTCGAATGCGAGTGATACAGACTAGTACGGCAATGCGCTCGGATGAAAGCTTCGAACATGAAAAACTTCGATCGTGAGAAAAAGAGAAAAAATAAATAGAGAAAGGAAAAAACAAAACTAAAATAAAAAAGAAAAGGAAAAGGAAAAAGAAAAAGGAAGAAAAAGAGAAGAAAAGGAAAAACGAACGAAACGTAACGAAACGTAACGAAACGAAACGAAACGAAACGAACGAACGAAACGAAACGAACGAACGAAACGAAACGAACGAACGAACGAACGAACGAACGAACGAACGAACGAACGAACGAACGAACGAACGAGCGAGCGAACGAGCGAACGGCTAAGGTAAAAAATTTTAACCGTTCCTACGTACGAACTGAGTTAAACCTCATGGATTTCGTGATAGATACTTGAAAATTCTATCGTGGATTAAATAGAAAAAGAGAGACGTCGCTATATAATTTTGTTCACGAAGGATGACGCGCTCGAACCCAAAACATTTTTCTTATTTATTTGCCTATTTATCTATTTCTTTTCTTCCTTTCCCGATTCAACGTGGATTATGTAGCATCATCTTGTCTTTCTACGGAGAAGGGCGCGGAGAGGGAAAAGAACGGGGGTGTGTTGGGTAGGGTGGAGGGGAAGGGGTCAGGAGAATCGAGATTGATTAGAATGATCGAACGAGGTAATGATTTAATTCGTTCGAACGTTAATACCAGTACGACGATATCACGCGCGGGAATTCTATGAAAAATTTTCTAAATAAAATCGATAGAAATACGATAGAACGTGGTTGGCCGTAAAAGAAAAATTTACAGTGCGTAGAATTTAATGGTATCGTTCGGAAGAAGTTTGAAAATTTGTCGGGTCTCTTTTCGTATCGACGATGAATGTATCGAGTGTACTTCAAAGTTTTCTCTCTCTTTCTCTCTCTCTCTCTCTCTCTCTCTCTCTCTCTCTCTCTTTCTCTCTCACTTCTTCTCTTTTTATGGTACGATCGATGTATCATTCGAGAGCGGACGATCCCCGGCGATAAATACTCGAGGAAATAGCAACCTCTATATAAGAGGAAGAGAGAAAGAGAAAGAGAGAGAGAGAGAGAGAGAGAGAGAGAGAGAGAGAACGCGAGTACTGGAGTTCGGTTCGGTCGATTGAATGTGACCGTGCGATCGGCACTTTAGAAGAGCTCCGTTGAAAACTTCCTGACCAACATGGCTTTCCCAGATAAACCATAAGCCCTGACCTTTGTCGAAAGAACGGAATAAGGCGGTTATCTTTTCTTTACGTTGTCGCTACCGCCGGTGTCCCTACTGAAAACTCGATCGAGCATCCATATCGGTCGGTTGGACGGCGAATGCGACGGTAAGAAATCTCTGCTTTTCCACTTTTTCATTCTTGAACCATATAGAACGTTAACTGAAGGAGGGATCTTTACTTTTCCATTGATATCAAACGAATCTCCAAAAGGATCTTTTCGGTGCATTATAAAATTTATCTTCCCATTTTCGTGCCTTTTCCCTTTCGCGTTACGACGATACTAAAGTTCGTGTATTTAGACGGGGCATTTAGAGGATAGAAAGAATGAAAGAAGAAGAAGAAGAAAAAAAAAAAAAGAAGAAGAAGAAGGAAAAGAAATAAGAAAACCTTTTTATCGTGCAGACCTATCGGAAGGAAAGCCGGATGAAACTTTAATCCGGAATTGGAAAGGGGGCAAAATCTTTTTCTCTTTTCACTACGAATGAACGAACGAACGAACGAACGAACGAACGGACGAACGAACGAACGAACGAACGAACGAACGAACGAACGGACGGACGGACGGACGAACGAACGAGAACGGAAATAAACTTTTGAACTTACGTATTACATTTTATTTCTATCCATCGTGAATATTTTTTGACGCTCCATCAATGATTCCTAAGGGAAATCTATCGAGAAAATGTTAGTAGTTACTGGTATACATCCGATGAGGTATTAAACATCAAAGGTACTTTGAGCATGAACGATCGTTCGGCTTTGATCGTTCGACTTTTATTTTAAAAGAATCGCACGGGCGATATTGGCTTTTGAAGACCGACTCTGATTGTTTTTCAGATATTAAAAAATAAAACTAAATCCTTGTGAGAAAGTAAGTATAAATGTATGCGTGAGCTAGCTCGAAGAGAGAGAGATGGAGGAAAAGGAGAGATGGCGGGTGGGAGGGAGGGAGGAAGGAAGGAAGGAAGAGACGTTGGGCCGATGTTACGGAGGTTCTCGGCTTGAAATATCACGTTCCTAATGCACTGAGGCAAAAAATACCCCCTTCGCCCTTCCCTCCGCTGTACACTGCCACCCATTTACAAGTGGAGTGATGAGGGCAGGGGTTAGAAAGTGGTAGTCGTCCGTGAAACAATGCTAACCGTATATCAGCCGTCCGAGTTTACTCTCTCTCTCTCTTTCTATCTTTCTCTCTCTTTCCCTCTCTCTCGCTCTTTCTGTTCTTCCTTTATCTATTTGCGTATGCCTTTCTCATTCACCTTATGTTACAAAGCTACAACACGGCGGCTAACTAAACCAAATGAACACGGTTGAGACAAAGGAGCAACTATGACGTGTCCTGCGTAAAATGAACAATCTGCCGTAGAGCCGCCGAGAGAAAAGAGAATTCTCACTAACGACGTTTCACGAACCGTAAAAACCATTATACATATTTCCATCGATCTCTCTTCGTTAGCTTCGCTCACAATCTCCAACCTTAACTTCGAACTAAATCATACAATTTAGTTTCGTTTATTATACCAGACTCCCGTAAAATATTTCCGTTTCGACGTACATACGTGCGGGCGTTCTGAAAATACGATATTTATACAAAAAAAAAAAAACAAGTTTTGTTTCATCGATGTACGTAGCTAACGATATTAACCCGGCTATTACAATCGTGAATATCTATCCAATGGAAACGAGTACGTTCCTACGGTAACAATAGTTCCAAGCGTCATATTCATGATATAAGATAAAAATAACAGTATGGAGAATTAAAATTAATCAAAAAGAGATAAAAGGAAAAAAAGAAAAAAAATCTTTGACAAGGTTAATACGAAAGATTTGGGCAGATGTAATAAAATCTGTTGGAATTCAATTTGAAGGATAACGAATGTATGAGCCTGAAAATGATGTTTCTCTATTAGAAGATTTTAAACGTTTGATTCCTTGATATTTTTTTATTATAGAATTTTGAGTTCGTTGTCGATAATGAAATGATTAAAGTGAAGAAATAGGGGGAGAGAGAGAGAGAGAGAGAGAGAGAGAGAGAGAGAGAGAGAGAGGGAGAGAGAGAAGTTTAGAACTTTACAAAAGTTCGCTTAGATCAATAGTGTCGGATTCCGCTCGTTAGAGGTCGGCTGTAAGGACACACGTCGTCGTGTTACTTTGGGACGCACATGCAAGCCTAACCTATGAGAAGGTAACACGCTTGACAGGATGGTAGTTCGTCCGAGTTAGTCCTTTCCTTCTTCCCTGCAGAGGATGCTAGTAGTAGTGGTCCTTAATATGTTAGAGTGTGAGGCAGGTCTTTGGGATCGGAGCCAACTATCAGCATTATGTCCGGACCGAAGCCGCATTATGTCTCGCTGACTATGGCGCATACCAGATATCCTTGAAAACGAACTTTGGATGCGACGTTTCTTGACACTTCCTTGAACTTCTTTCTTTGGTGAACGTATTTATTCTCGCGTGCCTCTTCCCTATCGAGAAATTCTACGATCGACGCGAACTGAATTTGAAGTGAACGAAATTCGTGCTTGCTTTATTTGATCAGTATTACGGTTATTACGTCGATACACGGGAAACTTTATTAAAAAAAAAAAAAAAAAAGAAAAGAGAAAGAGAAAGAGAGAGAGAGAGAGAGAGAGAGAGAGAGAGAGAAAGGACGAAAGAGGAGGTAAGAGAAAATTTTTGTTTTTTCTTTAAATCCTTCGACCTCGTTGATACTCTACCATTTGTCGGGAATCGAGGAAAACTAGATCGATTGTTTTATGGTTAATTTATCGAATAAAGTCGGGAGAAAGAAAGGTTACGTTCTTCAAGGATAGATAGACCGACCGATGGTTTAGCTAGCTCCGTTAGCTCTGGTAACAATGATTAGTCTTCGTTAATGTAGAACGGAATTCTCTGGGGAAAGCAAACGTATGTACGAGACTGGGGGAAAAAGAGCGGTGAATCTAAACATTTGTGACTTTGATCGATGTCCTAGGAAAAAGGGTCAGTGTTGCCGTTCGCCAACGAATACCTATGTTCCCTCTGTGTTCAAGGAAATAGATAAATAAAGGATAACCCAACTACGAATTTTACGATTATCTTTGTTAGACGATTCGTTTATCGAATCTGCTTTGAAATAAGCTATGGTCCTTTGTTATCTGATAAAACGATTAACACGCGTTATCGTGTCTAGGACGATCGGTGATAGCGAAAGATAAAACGTTGAATTATCTTATTCTCACTTCTCACGTTGAAGAAGATCGAAGAGTTTTACCGAGGAGTAGTAATAAATCGAACGGAGCTCGACATTCGATTTAAAGGCGTTGTCCAGGATTTCACCAGAGATTTTTTTTCTTCTTCTCACCTTTGCTCTCGAAACCTTTTTTTCTTTTATGTGCCATACAATTTAATCTCGCTAATGCTATCCCGAGTACCCTCTCTCTCTCTCTCTCTCTCTCTCTCTCTCTTTTTTTTATCCGGAAAAAACGAAGAAAAATTCGACTGTAATAATTCACCAATTTTGGTTCGGTCGACCTTGCACGAGCTTTGTGATTTGATTTAATCGATAAAACGATTTGCCAATCCGATGGGTTAACTTGATTTACTTATCTCCTTCGGTGTATATCGAATAAACAAATATTTGCTTAATTTAGTTACGAATTTCTACTACTATTCCTGTAGTGAGTTTACGTTAATCATTCACTAACTTTCTCTCTCTCTCTCTCTCTCTCTTTTTCTTTCTTTCTTTCTTTTTTTGTTTCTTTCTCTTTCTCTCTCTCTCTCTCTCTCTCTCTCTCTTTCCTAATTCGATCGGAATACACTTCATTACTCTCGACGAGTTGCGTAATCTAGGATTTAATTTTTACTTTCTCTCTCTCTCTCTCTCTTTCTTTTTAAATTTCTATTTTTTTTTTTGTTGTTTCCTTTTTGTTATTCATCGAACCGTGAACACGAGAGAAATACGTCGTATCGTTTGAGAATCGATCACAAAACTCCATATAAATCCAAGAGTAAAATATTCCGCGTGGCTTTTCGTTCGTTCACTTTCGTCCGTTCGAGTCGCTTTACCGTTAGTTCGCTTTCCCGTGCGTTCGTTCAACGTTTATGAGAAATATCGGTAATTTACTGAGAGATCAGAGAGCACGACGGCGGGCGTTGGAGGGTGGACGAGGTAGGTTGAGAACGACTCTAAGCGAGCGAGCGGTACATTGCCGATCATTATTTGCAGATGTTCGCTACGAGACCAATAGCGAAACGTTTGCGACTGTTGACTATATATATGTATGCATGAAAGCTGAGAACGACACGTCGCCAGCTGAGAATTGTATGCGTTTAGTCGTTCCATCTGCGTGTCATCGCTTTGCGATATATTGAGTACTAATGAGCTCCTGCAGCCGTTGTTTCTACCTTCGTTACATGGCGTCTATTTTCAGAGAGGCAGAGAGAGAGAGAGAAAGAGAGAGAGAGAGAGAGAGAGACAGAGACAGAGACAGAGAGAAAGAAGAACGGTATATAAAATATCGTTGGTTCGGAATATTCGCAGAGAAAGAAAGAAAAAATAACTAAAAAAAAAAAAAAAGAAAAGAGAGAAACACTCGCCGACAGGATATATTTATATTTTTATTAATTCATTTCCCTTTGAAAAAAAAAAGAAAAAAATGTTATCCTCTTCGCCTTTGGCGAGTACGAATTCTTAGAGTATTTAATAAAGGAAATTTATGAGAAAAACTTTTCTCTCTCTCTCTCTCTCTCTCTCTCTTTTTTCGTCTTCGTCTTCTTTTCTTCATACTTCATACTGCCTCTCTCTCTCTCTCTCTCTTTTTCCTTTCTTCCCCCCCGTTCCCCTATCACCGATACGTGCCCACCAAGTAAATCAAAATAATCTAACAGCATTTTTCTTATCCCTCAGTCGAGTTATGAGTAACATAAGATGGTATCCAACAGGAGGGTACATCTCTCCCGTTTCAGTACCATACACACTCCGCGACGCCGTTAGTCACTTCGATGGCTCGTAAAGCCGACAAATCGTTCCTACTTAGGGTTACTTAACCTACACTATAAGCGTGCGATTCGGCCCCGAACAAAAAAGATAGCGCTTGCTGTAACAGGTTACTTCCCTTGAAAATACTATCGAATTGTCTCCACAAGTGAAAATACGTACTTAGTTAAGTAAATACATCTTCCACGCGTTAAACAGTTGTTCTCGACGGTGGTCGGAGATATTGGCGCACTTAACGCACGGTATAAAACGTGTCAACGTTTCATATGCTATGGTAATGAACACACAAAAAAAAGAAAAAAGAAAACAAAAAATCAAAAATGAAAGAGAATAGGAAAAGAAAAACGTGAACAATGCGAACGGTATGATCTCTTTTTTTCTTTCGTTTTACGATTATGTTACCTTTTTCCTTTTTGCTTTTTAAGTTTTCTTTTTCCCCCGTTCCCTCCCGTGCTCGTTATTAGTTTCAAATCGTACGAACTCTAACAACGTGCGTATTGACGGTGTCGAGGACAAATGTTATTACACGCGCAAATATTATACGAACTTTTTTTTTTTCATCGGGATACAATAAATATTTTAACCGAGTTCGATGCGGTTTAAATCTATCCGCTTTTTCGTCGTGGTTTCTTTTTTTCTTTTTCTTTTTTTTTTTTTTTTTTTTCGTCCGTTTAATATTTCTCCCCCTTCTTCATCTATCCGACAGTTTTTCCAACATTTTTTACAGTTTTGCATATTTCTTTATCCTTTTTTTTTTTTTCGCATTAAAAATGAAATATACTCATGAATCCGGAAGTTGCTTTATTAGATCGAGCTCACTTCCATTTAAAAAGCATCGTATTTATTCTTCTTTTAAGTGGGATTATTATTTATATCAAAAGTTGACAGAACAAAAGGAAAACAAAAAACAAGGAAATGAGAAAAATAAAAGCATCGTTTTGACGGTGGGGAACATACGAAAAATATAAAACGATTGACATAAAAGGAACCAAAAGTATTGCGATATGATCGCTTGACATTAAATAGGATTAAAATTCTTTGAACTTTCAACGAAATTAAATAGTTCGATTTTAAGAACGTCTTACTAATAAATATTCGATATTCTCTTGAGTTTTCTCAGGACGAGCTTTCGCGAAAGGTATTACTTACGGTTAAAATAAAACGTTCGAAATCTTTAGCGAGGATCTTTACCTCCGAAATGGTAAATGGCAAGAGGCGCGTGCTGATAGGCTCTTTAATAATCCTAATATCATTCCTTATTATCTCAGGCAAGAAGCAGAAACAGGACCCATTAGGTTTCTGCAAGCCGGCGAACAAGCTTATATACTTCTATCCTCTTCTTATCTCTCTCTCTCTCTCTCTCTCTCTTTATATATATATATATATATATATATATATATATATATGTATGTATGTATGTATGTATGTATGTATGTATGTATACACATATATATCTTTCTTTCTTTTCTACTAGCAACAGAGTATCACATTTATGCAGCGAACGTGAAAATGCAAGGCGAACCGCTTATGTATAAACGATGCAAAGGCATTACCTACTTTCCAAATGGCATCCCTTAACAGTTGAGATCATCTTGATTATTACAATAAAAATTTTCTTCCTGTTATTCCTTGGCCATCTTCTCTCTTACAATTTTCTCACTACGATACGAATAGACACCGAGTATGTTAAGTAAATACGTTTCTATCTATGAGCTGACTTAATGATTATGATAATAATAATAATGTTAATCGTAATAATCCACGAATATAATACATTACATCGACTTTTGAATCTTTAAGGAGTCTGGTACGGAAAATAAATATTAATTAAAACCTACTTCGATTAGATGTTAACGAATTTAATGATGTAAGAACTTATGAGAAATATGAAAGATATTAGATCGAAGGATTTGTTCGTGATTAGATATGAACGTTTTACGGTTAGATCAGGTTTTCACATTTTACGAATGTTCTATGCCAAAGGTCCAATTTGAAATTTATATACTTTAATACTTAAATGGATAAATTCATGTTCGCACCAATGAAATTACAGTTTATCTCTCGTCGAAAGTTGCAGCGGTATTAATCTTCTACTAATCCTAAAATCTAGAAATATTGAAGAAAGAAAATGAAAAAGAAGGAGAGATAGGAGATAGAGAAATTATTATTGAAATTGCGAGGGAATAAATCAGTAACGTGCTGTTATTTTCATCGAATAATATTTATCAAAACTATTCGAAAGAAACAAAGGACTATATCGTTATACTTGATACGAATCGAGTACAATGTTAAATGGTCTCATTGCAATTAATCCAGTGTTTTTTTCTTTTTTTTTCGAGCGAGCAAAAATATTTGATACGAGGCGTTCTCAAGAGAGACTCCATTTATTGCATTTTTCGTCTTATTGTTAGTCCAGACTCCTGCAAAGACTATTAACATTGTCTTCCCCTGTTATGTCCCATTCATTTTCCTCTTCAACTCTTTATTTTCATTGGGTATTTAAAACTGCTATATGTTTACCTGTCGCTGTAAAGTAGAGTTCACATCGCGGCGAAAGTTTTATAGGACTGTTTTAACAAATTGAAACTTTTTGGGCTTTGTTTTATTACAATGAAGATTGTCTTTCTTTCTTTCCTTCTTTTTATTTTTCATTTTTTTTTTTTGTTTAATTTTTTATTTCCTCCTTTTTATTTGCTCCTTGCAAAGAGAGTAAGTAGAACGAAGAAAAGACGTAGCAGTTATGTAGATAGTAGCAAAAAAGGCTAATGTAAAGTTCACTAGAGCGGAAGTTTTAATCTTCCTCAGAGATGATCGTCGAACCTATCCAGACTCCTTGCAGTATTAACTTCGGTGTGTATATATATATATATATATATATATATATTTCTCTCTCTCTCTCTCTCTCTCTCTCTCTCTCTCTCTCTGTATGTCTGTATGTCTGTCTGTCTATCTATCTGTTCCTTTTGCCTTTATCTTTTTAGATTTCTTCAGAATATCAAGTCGAGTTCAGTCATTTTATCTTATCTCATCTTTATTTTCTTCCGATCAAACTCTTTCCTTAATCCGTATCTTATCCCTTGAACTTCCTCGACATTAAAACCTTTAATAGGGGTCTAACATTCTGTCGGTCGTTCCTGAAATGAGGTTAATCGATGCGCAATGCAACTGCCTGTACATCCGCCTTTATACCGAAATGGAATCATCTTATCCCTTTCTCCATGGCAGAACTGGACCTGAAGTTATATCATTGTACGGACAGCTCTGGCATGGATTGCGTACTAATTATATTATAGCGTATCTAGACAAAGGGAGATAACGCTATCGTGAAATGTCAGATATGTAAATTCATCGCAATATCATTTTATATCGTTCTTAATGCGTCTTTTATATATATATATACATATATATATATAAAAATGTTAATCTAATACTATTACGTAACAATAACATAACTTTCGTGTTAGTGGAATTGAGAACTAAAAAAAAAAAAGAAAAAAAAAAAAAAAAAAAAAACAAACAAAAGGTAAAATAGCTATAACATTTATTCATAGTTAATTTTCCAACGGGAAAGTTACTAAATAATGTTGAGTAATAGTGACTAAAGATTTTAAAAAGCACTCTCTCTCTCTCTCTCTCTCTCTCTCTCTCATGCCTCCCACCCCGTTTCACTAACTTTTGCCTTCGTAATAAGTGTTTCAGTTTAACGCGTAATCGTTCGAGCGTATTTCTTTGAAATTAATCATACTCCATTTCTTAAAGGATTATTTCATTCATCCAGAGATAAGAATATCAAGAAACTGTTGAGCTCGCCGAAGGGGAAGGGAAAGTGTGATGCGAGAGAAAACGCGGCAAGACGGATGGAACTTGAATTTACACTGAGAGTAATTTAACCGAATTCCGGTAAAGTTACCACCTTAGTTTTCTGGGGCAAAAGTTCATCCTTCTGGAAATAGACGGTTATATAAAATATTCAATGTGCCAAGATAAAATTAACATCGCTATGCTTTCCTACTTTTCTCTAAACATAAAAAATTCTGTATGACATTAGAACGACTAATTATCTATATCTTTTTGTATCATTCTTTTTTGTTTCTTTTCTTTCTTTTCGATATGCGATATGAGGATTTCGATATATCTATTCGTAAATATCGAAACGTAGTTTATTTTAGGAGTCTGGCGAATTTCTTATCCAACCATCCGTGGATCGAAAAAGCACCGATAGAGGCGGTATCGTTCGAGGATTTGCAGAGGCCCTAACTTAAGCATAGCTATATTCGCGAAGCCAATCGAATAGAGAGAAGTAGAGAGGGAACGAGAGAGAGAGAGAGAGAGAGAGAGAGAGAGAGAGAGATGGGATCACTTGAAACGATTGTCGTCGGCTTCCCTGGAAACTCGAGGTATGGTAATCAGGAAACATTTCCGATCTCAGGGCGGAATCACACACAAGGAAGCCGGCATAAATTAGTCTTCGCCGAAGCTCCGTATTTCCGCTGGCCCGATAATTGGCTTAGCCGTCAGAGAAAGAGAGAGAAGGAGAGAGAGAGAGAGAGAGAGAGGGGGGGGGGGAGTAGGAGGCAAAGGTAGAGAAGTCCCTGCAGGTTAGACAATAGAGAAATTCTCTCCTTTTGCGAAAGTCCTTACGTTCGTACTTGCAAACCTCATTCGCCAGTCATTGCTTTCTAATCAATTTCTACAAAGGGACCAAGTTATTAAGCCGCTAATTGCAAACTCTTTGTTTAAAGAGAATCCCGTTTATAATTATCACCGAGGGTAGCGGTATCTATCCTCGAAAAACTAATAATTATTGATTTTGTAATATTCCTATTTCCTTTCTAACCAATCACCTCGTCTATTCTCCAAGCTCGTAGTATTACCCGCTTTCAACCACGATCTAACCATTTCAAATAGAGATTCATGTCGTTCGAAATCAAATCATATCGGATGGAAAACTTTTCCGGTATGATTTGATTCAAAATCAGGAATCGGGTTTAGGTCGTATGAAACAAAGTTATGTTTCACGTACATAAAAGGCACCCAAACGACGTCGTGTGTGATCGATGTTTCGACTGTTTTTTTCCTTTTTTTTTTTTTGTTTTGTTTTGTTTTGTTTTGTTTTCGTTTCAACGTGCAGAATAATCCCGGTGATCTATCCATGCACGCTGGAAACTAGTATACAAGTTAGCTGCATTCTCTCTCTCTCTCTCTCTCTCTCTCTCTCTCTCTCATTCTCTTTGTTTTTATTTTTGTTCAACTCTTTTGCGTACTCTAGTTCGAGAAATACTCGGTCGTTGGCGAAAAGTTGGAATTAACGTTCTAAAACGCGTAACGCAGTGAAACGTGATAACTAGGTAATTAAACTTTGTACGGTTCGAGTGAAAAACGTCGTTACCTTCTTTTGGTTTCTTCTGTTCCATCTCTCTTTTTATTTCTCCCTTTCTTTTTCATCTCGAATAGTTAACATTGGTTGGTTGGTTGGTTGCTTGGTCGGTCGGTCGGTCGATTGGTTGGTCCCACAAGATATTCTCCGTCTCCGGAATTGCGGTAGGATTTTGACCACGCTTTTAACAGATCTAACGTTTCGTCCAAATTGGAGCTACCATCGCGGGTCCACTCCATTCCAGTGAATTAACGAACGTAATTCGCGCTCCGTGATTTTAAGTGGACCGTAAGAGATCGTTTTCGTCTATCCCTTAGGAAATTCTAACGTGTACGCTCGAAGAATGTTTATATATGGACTAACAGAAATTGCTCTTCGTATGTTTACATGACCTTTAACGACAGAAGTCTCTCATGTTTCTGATTGCTGATATTTATGTGTATATATATATATATATGTTTGTGTGTACGTGTATGAATGTATGCAAACATAAACGAAAGAGCGTACGAGTGAATGAAAAAGAGAGAGAAAGAGAGAGAGAGAGAGATAGTTGTCTTTGCTAATAAGCCGTTTTTAAGCTACAAAATCTGTGAAAAAGATATATATATATATATATATATATTTGTCGTTGCCAACGTTACGTGGGTAAATACGTGGGTGTACATAAAAGTTACCAGACATTCGATATCTTGGAAAGCTTATAAAACCAGAGAGACGTAGACGACGGAGTAACGACATTTTTCGCAAGTACCTGTTCCTTTTCCTCTTCTGTCGTAAACGTATCTACGATGCACATTCTTCTCCCAACGTATACACGTAAGTACGTGCGTCGAGAAAGGAAAGCCGACATCCACTTCGAGAAGGTAAGAAAAGTCAGCGAACATTTTCCTCCGTTGCACATCGTTGTAACCATCCGAAGATATTCCGTTTTGACGGAGTGCCGGAGTTTGTTTCCCCTGTCGTTTCTATTTTACGTCTTCTTTTGATTTTCGACAACATTGAAAAGCCATATTTCAAAGCGTTTTAAAAGCAAAATAAATGAAAAGAATGGATGAAAAGAGAAAATATATTTGTCCGTTGAATCGTGCATTCTACTCCCATCGTTTGTCGATTTACAAGCACATCTATAGAATGAGTAACGTTCATAGAAAAGAATTGGGTGCAACGATTCGTGAAATAATTTATTAAAAAAAGATCCAAAACCTTGGTCACTCTCTTTTTTAATCCTTTCTTTTTATTTTTTGTTTTGTTTTCTTTCCATCCCCCATCCGGCTTTTATTTAAACACGCGAGCACAATGTGAATATGAGTGATACGGTGAATTAAGTACACACGTGTTTTATGTGTAACACATCCTATAAGGATTTGCAGTACATTCGATATAAAAATTTGTTATACACTCATATGTGTGTGTGTATATATATATATATATATATATATATATATATATATATATATATATATATATATATATACATACTTTTTCTAGCTATCTCTATGAAGTAGATGAGAATATGAACCTTTTTCTAGCGACATGAAATTGACTGGTATGTTATTATCGATTGTCGGTGTACATGCATACATATGTATATGGACATATACGTATATATAAATATATAAACACACACACACACACACACACACACGCACGCACGCACATACATATGCATATATATATATATATATATATAACTATAGGTAAAAACGGAAAGTAGGTTAAACGAAATGGATTGAATGAAAACTGAAAACGTTGTTTTCGTGATGTTTCGTTTATCGAAGCAGTGACTAAAATGGAGCACGGCAAATAGGAAATAAAATATATCGAAGATAAAAGCTTCCGCTATTGGATCTACGGTTATGAAATATAAACTTTCTCTCTCTCTCTCTCTCTCTTTCTTTCTCTCTAACTCGTGAATAATATCATTTAAGCATTCACACCAATTTTGACGAACAATCGAAGTCGATGAACAATGTATGCGATGAACAGTTTTCCTAGATATTCAATATACCGTACAAATAATAGGTGCCTCGGCACAAGAATGTGTAAAAGTTAATGGAAAACATGGTGGATTCTCTATGAAAGAGTAATTGGATATAATATTTCGATATATTGTATATTGTAAAGTATGCTTCATTTTGTATATTGATAACCCTTGCTACTTTTGTGATATCGATAAAGAGAGCCCTTGCAATAACGAATATTTCGTGATCTAATCACACACACACACACACAATATATATATTTAATCGATTAGATGGTTGAAAAAGGAAATATATAAAATTTAATAAGGATGAAGGAATACACCTGCGTAATACAACTTAATAATTTTTTTAAATTAATCGCATAATCATTACTCAAAACCGCATTATGCGAAATTTAGTAAATCTTCATTAATTATTCATACTACTAACTCCGTTATATAGGTTTAGCTATTTATATATATATATATACACGTATATATATGTATACATATTACAAATATTTACGAATTTTCAAAACGATCGGAATAATGAGAAAATGCGTTCATTCTTGGATAAATTGTAGCCATTAAATAGTCACGAGAGGAAAGCATTACGGGCGAAATAAAAATTAGAGAGAAATATGGTCCTGCCGTTTTACGCGTAACGTGACGCGGCGGACTCATTGATATTTTCGAGAAAACCAAAAAAATAAATAAATAAATAAATAAATAAAAATAAAAAGGCCGCTTCTCCCTTCCCGCTGCCTATCAAACAAAAATAAAATAAAATAAAGAGAAATAAAAGAAAGACAGAACGAAAGAAGGAAAAACGAAGTTAAAGATTAAACTCGACGAGTAACGAACGCTCACACGTTTTCACATGCGCACACTGTTTAGTATTGGATTATCGTTCGATCTATACACATTCATATTCAAAACGAACGACACATTCTATCGCGGATGCATAATAAGTTATTGACGGAATTTCGCTTTCTGCCATGTGAAATTATATATGGAAATTTGACCAAATCCAACCGGTCATCATGCCATAGTTCACCAGAATGAAACGTGCTCGTTGGACAAGCCTTTTCCCAACGCATCTTCTTCATCATCGTCTACCTTCCATTAACTCCATCTTCTATTAAAAATCGTGATCAGCGAGCGAAGACAAAGACGATTGAATTGCCTCCATTAAAGGAAGCTCGTAATTACTGTGCTCCTCCTGCTGCTTTCGTCGATATCGAAAAACGATTTAACTTAAGTAGAACCGTTCAATTGTTCTTCCTCCATTCTAAACTTTTTATGTACTTCTTTTACCTCTTCGAAATACCTACTTGCGTATCTAACCATCTCTTGTATGACAATTATTTTACTTACGGTTTTATATATATATATATATATATATATATATATATATATATATATATATCATATCATAATATAACATCTTTCAAAAAAATCCAATATACACTTTCTTACCTTTATAAGATAAAAAGGGGACGTTCACTTTCTGCCGGTTAAGATACATAAATCTACTATTCCATCTCTCTCTCTCTCTCTCTCTCTCTCTCTCTCTTTTTCCCTCCTTTTCTATCTCATTTCTCACTTTTCCTTTTTCATTTCTATCCTATCTTTTTTTTCCGCCGTACAAAAGACGAACCACCAAGAGGTCAATCCTTTTAATACCCGACGTAAAAAAGAAAGTAAATCGCGATCAATTCATTCAAAACGAAATGAATTTATTAAAACATAATTTCTACCACTCGACAATTCGATTGGTATCGATTTTTCGTCGACTTACGTACTTACATACATACACACATACATACATACATACATACATAAATACATACATAGATACATACATAGCCGTTTCTCGAAAGTACATAGCTTTCTCTCGAATCTCCTCAGTGATTTTCTGTGGAGAAGTTCTCACGGAGAGAAAAGTCCTTCAAGGGTCGATCCAGTCGAGAAGAGCTTTCACATGCATAGAATGCTAGGCTCTCTCAGTGTTCCAGCTTTGAACCGATCCAATGTCAAACCAGCTGTCCGGTACAACGTATCCCTCGTTCTTCTTTTCCTTTCTCTAAAATTTCGTCGTCTTTCTCTCCATTTCACACACACATATACACACGTATACATATTGTATATAGTGCATATATATATATATATATATATATATATATATATATATATATCAAGATCGTGCCAAGTGACCGCTCGAACCACGGCGTGTTCCGCTTTGCATTTCACAAAATGGTACAAAGGGTATGCGACGATAGAAAGTTAGATACAAGAAAGAGAAGGAGAAAGGGGAAGGATAAAAGTAGAAGGAAGGAAAAGAAAAAGAGAAAACTGTGGTACCGGGGAAGATGGTACTCTCCGGTGTTGATGGAATGGACGCGCCTCCGCACTTTGAAAAGCTATCAAAGGCAGCATGCCGACGAATCTCTGAAGAGCGTTGCTTACCCAAAGGGTCCCCGTTGCTTTTCGAGAGGTCTTCAGAAACGCAGCGTTAGAAGCACAGAATATCTGCCGTTTATGTCTACGTACTCTGTCGCCGTTGTTTATATCGACCGACCGACCTGCTCCACTGTCGTAAGCTTCGCGAAAGCTTACCGAAAATTCCACTCAGGGATTCGCATCCCTCATCCCTTCACAAATACCTACCAATCTTTCCTCTCTCTCTCTCTCTCTCTCTCTCTCTCTCTCTCTCTCTCTCTCTCTTTCTTTCTCCGCAAGAAACATGGAATATTTTTTCCGACAGGATATATTAAACCCGTTTGATTATTTCAACGTACAAAAGTAGTTTTTATGAAAGATCACTTAACTACTAAAATTTTTCTGGCTTAACGAACCATAACGAGATCTAACAATGCATTCACGTATGCATGTTTTGTATGCTGTATAATCGATTACTTCAAAGTTCGTTATATAAAACAATTAAGCAAAACATTTTAACAAGCTATTAAAATTTTTTCCTATGCACTAATTTAAGAGAAAAGAATAGAAGGAGAGAGAGAGAGAGAGAGAGAGAGAGAGAGAGAGAGGGAAATGTTAAAATATTGAAAGCGAATAGAGAGAGGTTCGTTTGAATGCACTAGATTAAGAGCTCCGAATACTCGGCTGTACGGAAAATTATGATCCACTCGGATCAAATCCTAATCCTATTCTTGGCCGGATAAGATCCTCGGAGTTGCCATGAACGTTTATCAAGAAAGTTGAGAAAAGAGAGGTACTGGCATGCCTTGAGAGAGTCGTCGAGGGTAAAGAAACAAGAAAGAAAGAAAGAAAGGAAGGAGGAATGAAAGAAAGAAAGAGAAAAAAAAATGAAAGGAGGAAGAAGAAAAAAGTGGATAGAATCGTCGAGGAAAAGCACAAGTGTGTACCGAGTAAATGATCGCCGAGCTAAATTTTAATTTAACGTGAAATCGAGCTTCGTTTCCTCCGTGTCTATGATAAAATAGTATGAACTTTAAACTATGAAAATACGAAGGAAAAACTACATTACGAATTAATATTTGCCGTGGCTAAAGCACCTTTATCGAAACGGAAATTCTATTTACTCGGTTAGTCGGATTCGTTCAAGCATCGTGGCCTATTCGATAAAAGGGATTTCTAGTGGCATAACTCGAGAATCGTGAGACGTGCCTTGCTCATGACAGTAATATCGATATGTGTCGGCTAGATAGACAGGAGAAAGGACCTGGCCGATTCTTTGAGCACGTCGTTGGTGTAGTTTAATAAAGCAAATGAGAGTTTAATCTAGTACGAACGAGTACGAACGAGTCCTCGAGAATGAATGAAACAGAAAAATTACGTAATCTAATGTCCCATTGACATTGTTACGATTATTCCTGAGGACGATCATTGAAAGGACAATAAATATTATGGACGCGAAGTTGTTTAACTTTTATGACCTACAGATAACCGCAAAACATGTGTGGTAAAATATGATGGTCGTAAGATATACTCTTTTCGCCGAAGAGAAGTAAACTAGAAACTTTACGAATATTTTGTATGTGTGTGTGTGTGTGTGTGTGTGTGTGTGTGTGTGTGTGTGTGTGTGTGTGTGTGTGTGTGTGTGTGTGTGTGTGTGTGTGTGTGTGTGTGTGTGTGTGTGTGCGTGCGAGAGAGAGAGAGAGAGAGAGAGAGAGAGAGAGAGAGGAGTCTGGAATTACTCTAAGGGAAGGGATGTAATTTCGTCTCCTCGTTTGAAATTCTACGATTTCTTACGAGATAAACATTTAATCAAACCAAAAGGAAAGTAAAAAAAAAAAAAAATGGGCCTGCACGACCTTTAAGTATTTATCCCGATGTAATTTTCCAAGATGAAATTAAAACTCATTAATAGCGCTCCTAACCCCTCCCCCTCCTAACCCCTCCCCCCTCTCGTCATTTCCCAGAGTGAAACGGAAAAAAGTTCGAGCGGTAATAGATTCGAGTTAGGAAGGGAATGGTCCCTTCGAGACGTGTGATTCCAATCGATTACGTACGAATGAGATATCGATCGATCGATCGATCGATAATAAATTACTTTCAAATCGCAATTCATTAGATATCGAATTTAAAATGAAATACCAGAGTGGTGGAAGGGTGTAGATAGTAAAAATCGATTGGATGAAGGAAACGGGGGAAGGGTTTCATTTTTATCTTAGCTTTTATGCAGCCCCCGTGGTTTTACACCACGGAGGAGTAACTGTAGCCGAGGTGGCGCCGCAAGGCCGCGCATTAAATCGCGGTTATTAAAATATAAATTCGATAATGTAAACGCCAGCTTAATTAAGTTGAAATATAGCGGCGGCCGTCGTCGTCGGGAACTCGCCATTGGCCGACCGCGCCTCGTATACTACCAGCAAAACGGATTTAACTTGCATCCTAGACTTCGAGCTTTGAGCTTGTTCATGCGCACGTGCGAAGAAAATAGAATTAGAGGAAAGTAAAGACTATTATAGCGCTTGCTCCGATGGACGATCCTTAAGCGAACGACATACCTATAGAAATATATTTCAGATTATTTCTCATTATTATTCCCTTTCTCTTACACTCTCTCTTTCTCTTTCATCCATTGAGAGAAAAAGAGAGATAGAGAGATAGATAGAGAGAGAGAGAGAGAGAGAGAGAGAGAAATCTATTTAAAAGTTCGTCGTATTGTTTCGACAGCATCAATAAGGCTCTCGCTTTATCCGGGATCAAGAATCCGTTTAAAGCGGATTCGGTGTTTTATAGGTTACAGACACTATAAGTTTATCTTCGCGTAAACGTTCTCTCCCATCGAACAAAGGAATCGATATATAATCTACTTTGTTCCCTTTCTTTCTCTCTCTCTCTCTCTCTCTCTCTCTCTCTCTCTTTCTCTTTCTCTCTCTTTCATTTTGCGTATATCTATTACCTTTAACATCATACCGTTTGTTAGAAACTCGAGGTAATTCTCTATTTATTGAAAATAGATCGAACTCGGAGTTCGAAAAATATAAGTCCGCTCGGGTGTTGTTTTATCGATATTTTTCTTCGCTTTTTTGTTTTTTTCCTCGATGCCGATGTTGTTGGAAACGCGTTTTTAACGAGGTCGCATTCGAACGTTTCGCCTCCGTATTATCTTGTAATAAAAACAGGCTCCAACAAGGGCACCTCCTGTCCGGCTATGAGAAATGCGCGAAACGTGCTACGAATGCGAGCTTAATGGGAAGAGGCAAGAGTTAGCCTATTTATAGCGAAATACCACCTTCATATAACGTAACCCGATGCAGTTTCCAGAGATTTTGGACAATGTCGCACGGTCCCTGCCAGATTGGAGCCGTCGACAGAAACTTGGACGAGGGTAGTAACTCACGTTGGCCGACGTTGTGGTGTTACCTTCGTTGATTGTGGTAGTGGTGCTTTAGTATCCCTAGTAGTATCCTGTGTGCGTGCGTGCGTGTGTGTTTACGTGCGTGTATTTTCGTTCACAGAAGGAACACGTAGAAATGTATCGCGACGAAACCGGGCGGGGACGAGCCAATTGTATCGCCCTTGGCAATTCCACGGGCTCGTAGCTAATTGTTCTTGCCAGCCAGCAAGTTACGAGCCGCTTCCGAACGATGACGAGAGCCTGAAATTGTTCTTGCCCATCACGTGATACCTGCGCGCGTGATACTCGCACCTGGATACCTCTGATATGTTCACATATCACTAGCGAGCCTTGTTAACCATAGATGGAAAACGAACGATATTTCGACAAAAAAAAAAAAAAAATGGAAAAATTTTAATTGGAACAAATACGACTTCGTGTGCTTCCATTAAGATATATATATCATTTTTAATATGAACTATTGAAATATCTAATTGTAAGATTAGGATCTTATCAAAAACTTTTCTTTCCTATATATATTTATATATATATATATATATATATATATATATATATATATATTTATATGTATATGTATATACACATACATATTCTATATACAAAATAATCGTAGAGTGCATTTTACATCGACGATAGAACTGCACCAAGGATCAGAGACGTAATATTTAATTTCGCCGAAACATATCCTTCGGGAGAATCGAATTAATTAACGTAATATATATATATATATATATATATATATATATATATATATATATATATATATATCAATTACCTGCGAACAATCGTCATTGTTTTATATTTAAATACGTGTAACGATACTTCGGTTTATTAGTTTTGCATTTTCTCTGATCATTCATTTAAATTAATTATATAAATATTCATTATTATCAATACACCTCAACAATTACCACGATATCCCGGAGGAAGAGGTTTTTTGTTGTAAAGTAAATGATTGAATTATCGATCAAAAACATCGATTATTAAATAAGTTCCGTATTATATTCTCTCGATAAATTATTTTATTCTGAATTAATTTATTTTCAATTGATGTCCCGATTTCTTGGTTTACTTTTTATTAAACTAAAAAAGTAAAAAATTATTATATATCAAATATGGCTATCCTGAAATAAATTTTAAATATGAAATGTAAATAATAATTCGATGTAAATACGTGATACGACATGATTAAAGATAAATAAAACCAAAATATCGCATGCAAGATTTTTCGATCGAAGCGAAAGTCATATTTAATGAATAATTTTCAATACTAGTTGAGGATGGATGATAACAAAATTACGATGATTACCATATGGTAATAGGATTCATCGAAGGACTGGCAGCAGTCACATGGCAAATTATCGCGTTCTCTAATCCACATTCGGCCAGTACCTCAATCCTATCTGTTTCATATTATGCATGCACACATGTCCATGTATGTGTATTGGGTATACCATAGAGAAAAGAGTTTATTTGTTGTAATTGAGATCATCGAATGTATCCAAGTTCATATATACTTAATAGAAAAATAACATTCTTGATATTGCCAAGCAAATATTTTAAATGCGAACTATGCCCCTAATCGTATGATTTAATTTTCAACGTAAACTCATTAATACACACCAGTTTTATAGTAGTTTAAAGAGGATTAAAGGATGACCACATCGTTGTGAGTAGGCACTTTGGTATATGTTTGTATTACTTGATTTGATCCTTTTGGTAAAGATTACTATATATATGTATCGCAACTTACCGAGAATCTTCTACCTTGAAGAGAGGAACTGCTGATCTTGTCGAACTATATTCCACGAAAATATTATACGATAATGATCGAATCAAATCCGTCTATTCGTCAAGATTTACAAATATCAACCAAAATCCTGTTAATATCATTCCTCTATCGTGAAAAATTCGTGAAAATCTCTAAAAGTTTGATAGAGTCCGTGGAATTAAATTGCGTCGACATATACATTGTACCGTATATATGTGTATATCGAAAATAATATAGTACATCGTTCTAAGGGAGAAAAAGAGAAGGAGAGAAAAAGTGTGTGTGTGTGAGAGAGAGAGAGAGAGAGAAGGAAACAGTCGAAGAGAGAAGACAAAGAGCTGTGGATACGAAGAGAAGGGAAGGGATAGGAATGCAGTGGGATGTTGGGCGTGGAGACAAATTGTTGAACAGGGCTTGTGGTTGGACGTACACATGTTCGCCAAAGTTGGGTTACATTTAGAAAACAGGATTACAGTTCGCTTCACGGTTCTACTCGGACGGTGAGTACGGTCGAAGACTATGAAACTGCAATGCACCTGCACATAGTGCGCGCAGGTGGCTTTCAAGGGCTCTGTCTCTCTTTCTCTTTCTCGCTCTCTCTCTCTCTCTCTCTCTCTCTCTCTCTCTTTTTCCGTAGCTTTGTTTCCGTTTCTGCTGTTGGGCTCGGTGGAAACTGCGATCGGCCGACCGCAAAATCAACTATAATCTGTGCTTCTCTTGCTTCCCGTTCGTTTTCTCACCTCCGACCAATTGTTTTCCCCTTTTTCTCTTGCTCGCACAGAAACAACGGATCGATCGTTGGTCCATAAAATGTGGTTTTGAAGAAAGAAATCCGGTGGACCGGATGGCAAAACACGCGAAAAAATATTCATGAATTGGCAAAAGTGACGGTGCATTGAAAGGTATATGAATCAAAAAGGAATTCTTTCGTATATTTCCCGTAGTGTAGTAGTGACAAAAGCAAACATCACGGTTCATCTTGTTTATTCATTCTCAACGTATATTTTCGATCTTTATATATTTTTTTATAAATTGACGATACACTCGTTCGTCCGTGTGTGTGTATGTATGTATTTATGTATGTATGTGTGTATATACCTATGTATAAAATGAGGAAAGGATGAAAAAATGTTGGAGCTCTTGGAAATGTTTGAACGAAAACTTATATGCGATAGAAATATATACACACACACACACACACAAATATTACTACACACGCGCAGCAATATTTATATTAATATATAAGTACTTATGTTGGTACCTACTTCGTCGAAAATCGAATGACATCTTTATAGGTTTGTAAGCTTCTCGATAAAATATTTAATGTATCAGTATTTTTGGAATCGTATTTTCAAAGCGGCAATCCGAGATCGGAAGTTCTAAAGAGAAAGAGAAAACGGTAATCCAGCATAGATCGAAAGAAAAAGGAAAAATACCGGAGGGATGGGGTGGGGGAGGGAAAACGTTGCAGCTTTTCGAAAGACACGAAAGCTTCTATATTGGGAACTTACGTGCGACAGGAAACAGCTGCAACATCCGTTTTCTCTTGATCCAGGCCGATTCTTGTTACAGCTTTACGAGCAGCTTGTTCCTCTTACTTTTTACGGCCTCAACTTATTCGACCGAGCGAAAGTTCTTTCAAGAAGAGGCTTGCGCGTAAAAATTACTGGAGCTTTTCGAGTCGCCAAAATTCGATTTGCCCTGACACTGGTATCGGTAATATTGAAAAAACTATACGAGTAGTTCCTGCGAGATCTACGGTTAACCTTTTTTTTTGCTTTGTTTTTCAAAACGAAAACAATACGAATTAACTAGGTAACCTCAACGCAAAGATACTTTTTTTTTTCCCGTGCATCGTGATATACTATTATTAATCGTTGCTTTCGTACTTTCGTTATGCCGTGACACTCGTGACGGATCTTGATAATCGAAAACGTCGCGGTGGTTTTATTTTCAACGGTTATCCGTAATAAACTTTTCAAAAAAAAAAAGAAAAAAAAAAAAAAAAAAGAAAAAAGAAAATAACGTCAAAACGTGTCGTCGTACGTTAATTAATTAAAAACATTTAAGAGTTGAACTGGTGAGTTTTGGTACGAATCGATACCGGCACCGTAAAGCTTTCCCCTTCTTTAAACTTATCTTCGAGCTGTCTCTTCCTTTCTCTCTCTCTCTCTCTCTCTCTTTTCCCTTCTTCTTCCTCTTCGTCTTCTTCTTCTTCTTCTTCTTTTTCTTCTTCTTCTTCTTCTCTCGTGCTTTTATATGACTACGAGGTCGTGTCTGCGTTTCACTCTCTCGCACGAGTTATAGAACGACTCTCCATCTCTCTCGGGTACCCTTGTTACTCGCCGTTAATTAGAGTACAGCCTGCTACTGACGACAACTAACTGCAAAGGAGAGTCTTCGCTCCCTCCGACTAGCGGCTCTTGTCAGCCTTCTTCCCACTCCCCTTTTACCCTTATATCTCTGCCTCCGCCCTTCTTCCACCCTTCTTCCAAGTATTCGGGTTTCTCCACTTCCGATTCGAATCGTCTACACGACATTTGTGGTTAAAATTATTCCGTTGAATCTCCTGAACGTCCGTGATGGTGATGATCCCTACCCTATAAGATCCAACCCTTCGAGCAGGACACAAGTTACCACGACAACATCAAACCCACGATTAGAACCAACGCCCGGATTTAGATGAAGGTAAACCGTTTTCTTCCGTACAGAATCGACTAACTCGTCATCGACGATTACGATCGAAAGTTCTCGCGTTAAATTTTACGATGCCCGCCGTTACCGTTCGTTCCTACAAATACCTCTCGATCTCGAAAGATCTATGACGTTTCCTCGTTCTTAAATGATTATACCATGAAAAGATTCACTTGTCGATCTTTCCTTTTTTATTTCGTTAGAATCAAATTGCTATAAACCAAAAAAAAAAAAATAACAAAGAATCCAAGGGTATGACGTCGCCGTATCGTCATTTAATTTTCTTCAGTTAAATATACGTTGATATATGATATTTTGTTCGTTAAATCGATCGCAATTATGTTTTCGCGACTGTGACATCGAATGTATCGACGGAAAAATCGAGTTACTTCGTGCACGTTTCGCATTGATTCTCAAGTCGCAAAGCCTCGCACAGCTTTCAGAAAATGCGATTACTTTTCGATCTGTACTACGTGAATCGAATGTTCATATCGGCAAGATACGTTGAAGTTAACCGTTCTAACACGATCTTTTTCCTTCCTTTTCCATCCTACCGTCGTACATCCTAGGACGGGATACAATAATTTTATCTTCGAATCTCGTCTATGTTTTCGAGAGGTACGAATTTGTTTTTTATGGAAAAAATATATTGGTTCGTTCAATCGTCAAAGAGTTAAACGAATAAACCCATACACACACACACACACAAATAGTGAAGTAATTAATAAAGAGTCAACATATATATATATATATATATATATATATATATATATATATATATATATATATATATAAATATACGTAAGTTTATTGTATATAAATATACAAAAAACATATATATATATATATATATGTATATATATGTATACACACACACTCACACACACACACACATTATAGATATATAGATATGTATAACCTTTCGAAATATGCATTTAGTTTGATTTATGGAACGGCGTGTATTTTCAACGGAACATCCTTACAAAGTAAAGATATACCATCAATATTCTATGACTAATAGTCGACGTATCGACGATCCGTCTTGAACTTTCCTACTATCCGTACGAAGAAAAAAAAAAAAAAAGAAAAAGATAGGAAGACAAAGAAAAGCCCAATTTTGTTCGGATATACAATAAACGTTGTCGAAAATATTTCGCGACGCGTTAAATTAGCTCGTTGATGGTTTAGATACGAGCGATCGAAATTTGCCTCTTCATTCGTCAAACTAATCCGAATCGTTCGATTCTTCGGCATTAAATTTCGTTTCGTCCGGTAATACTCTACAAATGAAAAAGTGGAAAGAAACAGATAAATACGCACGCACACGCACACGCACACGCACAAGCACAAGCACACGCACAAACGCACGCACACAGGCATGTAGAAAGAAAGAGAGAGAAAGTGAACAAAGCTGTGATAATTTAATGCGTTGCGAATTTGTAGCCGAACGATCGAGACGACACGTTGACTACGATTGAACCCAGGCTCGCTGTAAATTTCTACGTTTGTTCGAGAATATCGAATCGCGCCAAAAACGTCAGCGAGGATTTCATTATCGTGCGAGCCGAGATAGATCGTCCTAGAGAGAGGATGACATGAATTCGCGTTTCCTCTCTCTCTCTCTCTCTCTCTCTCTCTCTCTCTCTTTCTCTTTCTCTCTCTCTCTCTCTCTTACTCACTCGTACTTGCTAAAACGAATATCTTCGTGGATATCGCGCAAATTGATCGTCTCGTTGCCCGTCGAGAACCGAACGACTCTTCCTGATTAAAGCTCGCGAACGTAGAACGCTTTTCCTATTTATCAACGGCACGTGTTGCCGTCCGCCACTTCGAGCATTCGTGCTGAAGGATGGAAAAGAGTGAAAGGAAGGAAGGAAGGGGAGTGGGGTAAAAAAAAAAAAAGGAGCAGTGGAAAACGGAACGGGGTAGGGGTAGGTTATATTTATTGTCCTATCAAGTTCCTCTCGCACTCGGTTCGATCTATTAAAGAGAGAAAGAGAAAAGGAAAAACGCTGATAGGATTGTTTCTAAAAAAAAAAAAAAAAAAAAATAAAAAAGAAAAAAAAATGAAAAAAGAATGAAAAGATAATAGCGATAATAACAATAATGAGAAGAAGAAGAAAAAAGAAGAAAAAAGAAGAAGAAGAAGAAGAAGAAGAAGAATAATTCTCCCCTTTTACAGAATTTTTATACATACATATGTATGAAAACAGAAATGCGTATTACACGGGAAAACATATACTGACGACGACGTGGAATTTGTCAGGAGGAAATCTAAATTCCGTGGACGTCGTTGTTAATCGTTTTAACGCTCGTCCTACAATTTGTTGGACGCCCTTCGATGCTTCTCTCTCTCTCTCTCTCTCTCTCTTTCTCTCTTTATCTTTCTCTTGTTCTATCTCTCTGTCCTGAGCGTACTATGACTGAACAAAGTTGATATGCCATTAGTTTTAGTCGTTTGAGAACTTTCGGCCCATGTAGTTCGTTAATTGACACAATCAATTCACCGCTTGGTTCTCGTCCGTTGTCCTCCGCTACTTCGATCTCTCTCTCTCTCTCTCTCTCTCTCTCTCTCTTTCTCGCTCTTTCTCTCGCTCTCGTTCTCTTTCTCTCTCTTTCTCAGAGCTTGCGACCTCGGGAGTTTGTAATATTGATCCACCAACTGAACCGATTCTTTTTGTTGCTTCACGTACCCGAGACACGAGGAATTTTGCGTTATATTTCATCGCCTCTCGCCGGAGTGTTTTTCATTCGTGCGAAAAATATCTCAATGCTTTAAATGCGTCGGCGTCGCGTCGAAACTTCAGTCGAGTCACATTTGTTTGTAAGTCGACGCAATCCGACGTACGGTAAATTGATGAAAAAAGAATTAAGAGAAAGAAAAAACGAAGAAAGAGAACAAAGAATAAAAATGACGAAGAAGATGAGGAGGAGGAGGAGGAGAAGGAGGAGGAGGAGGAGGAGGAAGGAAGGACGAAAGAAAAATCAAAACTGATCAATTTAATCGAAGCTTTGTTACGATCGAGGAGTGGGGAAAATGGAAGAAATAAAGGAAGAGAATTTTATTCAACTGTCGTCTAACCTTAAAGCTTGAGCTTAGAGAACGAAGGAGCTTTGTAAAAGG
>OU426862.1:4033604-4096104 GCA_911387685.1 Dolichovespula media
CCGTTTATATACATACACGCTATCGTCGAAATACATTTGACGGCTAATGCGTTAATTCGAATAAGCTTTTCACTTTTCATACGGATAACTCTTAACGAAATTGACACTCAATTCGTAATTTCTCAACGTAGAAATGATACATATGTAAAAATGGACTATTACATGGACGGAACAAGATGTCGAATGGGGATTTAGGGAGTGAATGCGTAAAGGGTTAAACGATGCGATATCTTGAAAAAACGTAATCCTTAAGCGGGGACATTGGAGTAATGGGATCGTATCGCGGGCTAAAGCTCTCGGATAAAGGTCATCTCTTATTCGAAAGCTCTCTCTCTCTCTCTCTCTCTCTCTCTCTCTCTCTCTCTCGACTCGAAGTGTTTCTTTTTTTCTTTTTTCTTTTTTTTTCTAATTGGACGCCGTTCAGTAACCGCGGGATAAGAGTTGGAACTGGAGCTTCGTTGGGTACATTACGCGATCGTTTAAAGGTGAAATAACGAAATAGGAAATTTCTATTCACTCTCTCTTCTAGGATATCTTTTTCTTCCTTTTTCTTCTCGATGATGAGAAACCTGAACGTCCTTAGAAACGATCTAATCAAATTCCATTCCGCATGAGATAGATAGATGGATAGATAGATAGATAGAGAGAGAGAGAGAGAGAGAGAGAGAGAGAGAGAGAGGGGGAGAGAGATATGAGTCTTCGAGTTACGTTTGGTAACTCGAGGCGACGATGGACTCGAATATCGATGATATAAGCGTAAGTAGAAATTGCATTCTCTGAGAAGTAGATAGAGTAAGTATCCCTGATGTTTCGAGCTATCGAAATTGGTTTGGAACTTGGTCTACCTAACAGCAATTCAATCAATACGGAAGGAGCGGTTTGAAACTTAGAAAGCCGCGGTAATTGCGCCCGTTAACTTTTGTTGATCCATCGAGAATAGGTACGAACGAGAGAAGAAGAAGAAGAAGAAGAAGAAGAAGAGAGATGGAGAGAGAGAGAGAGAGAGAAAGAGAGAGAGAGAAAGAGAGAGTCGTGACGCATCGAGTTACGCGAGAGTATCGTTCTAAGAACTATCTACTTGCAAGAGGATAGCCCGAAGATCTATCAACTTGCCCCGGGAGGATGCTCGAACGCGGACAAACTAATTTACGAAGAACCAAAGTCACTGACTTCCAAAACCGAACTTAATACTTTCTAAGTTGCTTTAATCCTTTCTTTGGATTTATCGAAGAGAACAATAAATAAATGGTTTGCACGTTTGAGCGAATAATTTGTGCCCTTTAAATAGTCTATACTCAAGTGAGAAAAAGAAATATATATATATATATATATATATATAAAGAGAGAGAGAGAGAGAGAGAGAGAGAGAATTCGGTTGATTGGACTGGATCGATACAAAAATAGAAATTTCTTAAAGAATCGAGAACACCTTCGATCCGCTTAGAGAGAAGAATTACCTTTACTTTCTCTCTCTCTCTCTCTCTCTCTCTCTCTCCCTCTCTTTCTCTCTTTCTCTACTCTTTCCGTTTGTTCAAAAGCTAAGCATTGATCTTGGGCTTAGTTAACAATGACACTTAAAAGTTTCAATAGACGTTTATCTTAGATAGCTTCGTACAGTTCGAATCCGTTGCGACCAATTACAAAGTTTCTCAAGGAATTATTGTTATAATTTCTCTTAACCGTTTATATCCGTAGGAAATTATCGTTCAACAGAGATTTGTTTCGGATAGTTAATAATTATTCAATCCCCCCTCTCCCTGCCCCCCCCCCCACCGGGGGGGGGGGGAGGGAGATGTTAATTATCTTGTCTCGTTTCAACGTTCTCGTTCTCCTTCTGACATTCTTTCTTGGTCTCCCTCTTATATTCTTCTTAGAATCCTCGCTACGGGTAATAATAGTCGCTATAGAACTACCAGTACTCATTGTAGTTTCTACAAACTATCAAGGAACCCTTACGTTCATCTACACCTTCGTACTACGATAAAAGGGTTACTCTAATTACGTTAAGCACGTGTGTATATTTGTAATAACGCGTGTTAGTAAAGGTAAGTGTCGACGTCTACGGGCTGATGACGACGTGTCCCTTACTCGCCATGACGTCGAGCACATTCTAACGTTCGAACATTCACCTAACGAAGTTTGTGTATGAGCTGACAAGAACTACGGACTTTACCGTAAAGTTTCTCCTGAAAACGGGAAATTTAAACGACGTTATATCACCGAACACCATTGTGTCTACGTGTCCGTAGCATAATACTCCTTCAGAGTTCAAAACATGCTTACCAACGTTTTCGAATGAAATCCTATTCGTATTTCCTATTGTGGTTAGTACTGATAGAGGGTACGTATGCGAAAGTTAGAGAAAATGTAATAGATATAGCCAACGAAGTATTTGCTTTGAATAACGTTACATCGAAATACGTGATATTAATCGAGAGCACGAAAACGTTTATATTTCAATTCTACTGAATAGAGAGAGAGAGAGAGAGAGAGAGAGAGAGAGAGAACGAGTTAAATTTTTCTAATTATAATTTTACGTCACAATCATCTTTACTATTTTACATTTTACTATCGACGGAGTTACGGAGAAAATCGCTAAGATCGATCGTTAACATGAGAATAAGATCAAAACGAAGAAAAAGAAAAAGTAAGAAAGTTTTAAAGGACGACGATAAGCTATTTCGCTCGAATCGCAACTTTCATAGTTGTACGACTAACGTATGTTAATATCTCGCTAATGCAGTCTATCGTATCCATTTTACTCAGGGTTGCCTCTCCATTCCTGAACTCAGCACGATCCGCCAAATGATTTCGAATTCATGCCGAGTTTCGAGTTGACCGTTTCGCTGACCAACGTCGAGAATCGCCTAAATTACGCGACTCCTGTTACGTCATACAATTAGCCTACGAGAACTCCCAACATCGATTACGTTTCCGTTCCTTACAGATAATGTCACCAAATGGAAAGGAAATAATGAAAGGATTTACGTGAAAAATAATCCATCGTTGAAAACGTGACGCGAGGAACATATAGGAAAAGAAACGAAGAAAGGAACTATTAGGTTTGAAAATTTTCGTTTAAAAATTCTGATTTTTAGGAGGACAAATTAAAGAAAAAAAAAAAAAAAAGAAGTGTATTGCAAATGGGTGAATATATAAGTTGTTGGAATCATAAAATCATCATCGCGTATTACTCGTACAATTTAATCAAATCACGATAGTGTTCTGGATTCTGGAAGATAACGAGAGTTAGACGAAAGATAAGAGTGAGAGAGAGAGAGAGAGAGAGAGAGAGAGAGAGAGATCGGTATTCTTCTTTAACTCTTTAATTTAAGGGTAAGGATCGTGCGAAGTTAAGTTTCACGGTAACGTTCGATCCCAACAAATATGAATTCCGTGCTGTTCTTACTGATAGTAAGTACACGAGAGTACGTTTAGATCCTCGGTGAGAGAAAGGTGTGTTTGAGAGAATGAGAGAGAGAGAGAGAGAGAGAGAGAGAGATTCCCTCAACAGAGAAGAGCGTACTACGTGTGCGTGTACGGATCGTTAAGCGATACGAGGAGTGCCGTACGTGCAACGATTCCGGAAAGAGCGCTTATCTCCTCGTGCATCCCGCTGAAACGACGGCCTCGAATCGATTGTTTATCGATAACGTAGTATCGTGCCTACGATCGCGAAACCTTCCCAAAAAGATTTTTCTTCTTCACGCGATATCTCCCGATAAAATCGTATCGGAATAGAAAAAGAAGATCTTTATATCGTGCTTCAACATAGATTATATATAGGAGAAATAGATAATGAGAGAGAGAGAGAGAGAGAGAGAGAGAGAGAGAGAGAGAGAGAGAGAGGGAGAGAATAGAAACGAAAAGTATTTTAGTCGAAGATAGTAAGACTAAACAATGCTGGTCGTCGGATAAATATCCCGAAAGAATTTTCGATCATTTTTTTTATCGTCGATAAAGCACGTCCTTTTAGATCTTCGTTCGTAAAAAAAACGAGAGGTTGATAAAAAAAAAAAGAAAAAAGAAAAAAGAAAAAAAAGGGAGAGAAGAAAAAAGAAAGGAAGGAAGAAAGGAAGAAGAAGAAAACAAGATTGTTTTTAAATTGTAATGTATAGAAGGAACGTCTACGGACGGAATTAAATTTAATCCAAGTTTATCTCTTCGTGATATCGTGTAAAAGAAGAAATTTTTCTTCTCAAAAGGAACATTCGTATGGTCATTCATTGAATTTCTCCTTTATCTACTTGATAACGGATAAAACGGTTTAGACGATGTTCTCATATTTCTAAAAATGAAAATTATTCCCGATCTCGTTGGTGGGCTTTCAAGTCACGTGGCCGTGGAAAAGCTTTCGAGTCGATGCAGTGAAATGCATCGAATCGTTCCAATCGTTCATAATGCCAAAATTGTATGTATCGCGTTCGAACATTCGATCGCGGTACTTATCGCAGACGTAGTATGCCTTCGATAGCAAACGAACGATAAAACGTTCGAACGCGAACATCATGATATTTTCCATAGTTTCGGAAACAGGCGGAAGCAACGCGTACTGTCGCGACACGAATTGTGCATAAATATTCTAACGGTAGTGATAGAATCGTTCTACATACATATGTACGTTGGAGGACATGCGATCGTACGTGTCGGAATATTCACCCCATAGTCAGATAGAACGTTCTGCGCGGGAGTGGGTGATGATAAAGTGAGAAATAAAAGAAACTAATAACAAACCGATCAACCGAGAAGAAATTAATTTTTATTCGGTTTTCTTTTTTTTTTTCCTTTCGCGCTCTTCTAAAATGAAACAAACACATACACGCACGCACATACACGCACGTACGCGTATCGATTTTCAACGACGATTCTATTATAATTATACGTGAATTTATAATATCCGTAATAATAATAATAATAATAATAGTAATAATAATAGTAATAATAATAATAATAATAATAATAATAATAATAATAATAATAATAATAATAATAATAATAATATTTATTAATTCGATAATGAGAACTCATTAATGATTCGTAATTATAAAACCACCACGTAATAACAACCGATCATACCATGAGAAACTATAATACTATTTCGATAAACGCATAAAGTAAATTGCAATCATCTATGAGATTCGAAAATAAATTTTCTGCGGTACGATCATTTTTTATGAATTTGATTTACGATAATTAGTATTCGCACTGATTGCATCAATAATGATCGGGAAAGCCTGAAACTTCGTTCTCATTGATTTGTACGGGTTTTATCGTGTGAGAAATAACAATGAAATATTAATCGTACGCTGTCGATGAATTTTCGAAAAATCGATCAACGATAGATCGTATCGCTATTTTCGCAAAATCGAAAGCAAAAAAATAGCAACTTTAAGGATTTCAAAAATGCTTACTACGTATGGATTACGATCGGTCGTTCGAAAAGAAAAAGGAAGCAAAAAAAAAAAAAAAACAAAAAAAGGAAGAAATAGAAGTGAAAAAAAAAAAAAGAAAAAGAAAAAGAAAAAGAAAAAAGAGTCACGACGAGAAAGAGGGCGAGAGGCTATCTAATGCGAATTTGATGCGGGTTCTCTCTTACTCGAGCAATACGAACGGTATATATGGTCTGCTTGGAATATATTATACTGGAAATAATGTATTTCTTCTCGCCCTATACATAGAGGTTACCGGAACGCTGTACGTGGGAATGCGACCGGCGACATTTCGATTGCATATACGAGAGCATATATGCGGATCTGAAATCCCTCGAGATTCAAGAATTACGTGCTTCGATCCTTTTTGCTATCCCTTAAAACGACACACTACTCCCTGGACTTTCCAGTCCATCGGCTTTTCTTGTGTCTCCTTTACCCACGAGAAAAGAATATATTAATATTCAATGAATGTCCGGTATAGTCTTTGTTAGTGACATTCGATTTCTATTCGATTATTATTAACCTTCATTTATTATTTCGTCTGTAGCTTATTTCTCTAATCCGACTAGGAAACTGTATAACGTGAGATGGACAAAGGGTGTAAGTGAAATATCTTGTTTTATGATATAAAAAATGTTCCTGAGTAAAAGTTGCACGAAGAAGGAGGAAAAAAAAGGGATAGAAATAAAAAAGAGATAAAAGAGAGAAAGAGAGACAGAGAGAGAGAGAGAGAGAGAGAGAGAGAGAGAGAGAGAGAGAGAGAGAGAGAGACGGTAAAAAGGAATGAAAGAAATATGAACGAATAGAGCAAAAGGAAAGATGACGAGTCCGAATTACACACTCGCATATTCAGTGATAGTAGTAGTAATAGTAGTAGTAGTAAGAGTAGTAGTAGTAGTAGTAGTAGTAGTGGTAGTAGTAGTAGTAGTAGTAACGTGCGGATGAAAATGACGCTTTCCATGTATTTTCACCGAACTCGTAAACGCGTTGGTATGCGTGGGCATAGTTGTGAGGGTTCGCATCTCATGGGAGCATCGTAGATCATTATTTAGTATACCTTCCTCGGCGGTCAGGTGGTGGAAAATGGTAGGTGAGAGAGAAACACGCTTGGCCGTGTGTGGATTGGGACCTCTATAGAAAATGGCACAGGCGAAATGCTGGAACGTGGTATCGCGAATTACCTCTCTTGATGCTACCTCTTTTTTCTCCCTCTCTCTCTCTCTCTCTCTCACACACACACACACACACACACACACACACACACACACAAACACACACAGACAGACGTGTGCGCGCGTTCGTTTTTTCTATCTTCCTTTTCCCACAACCTCGAACGAAGGCAACACCAGCGGCAGCAGCAGCAGCAGCAGCAGCAGCAGTAGCAGCAGTAGCAGCACTAGCAGCAGTAGCATCGGCGGCCGAACTCACCTTGACAAGGATTTATTATCATCGATGTGGCAGCGACATAAAACATGATGAATCGAGTTCACTTCGTTCGTATGCCCGTCACGTGACGTAGCTAGGATGGTCAAAAAGAGAACGAGAGGAAGAGTGTGTGAGAGAGAGAAGGGAGAGAGAGAGAGAGAGAGAGAGAGAGTGATGTGCGAGGGAGAAGACTGAGAGCCTTCTAATACGTTTTAATTAATCGTCCTCGGATTAATTTGTCATTACGACTTGCCACTTGCCCTTTCGCCCGTCATATCGATTGCCACGTCTCACGATTCCTTCACCGTGTTAGTTTCCCACGATTTATGCCACGTACGTATGCTATGTACGTATCTACGTACGTACGTACGCCTCGAACGGTTATGTTTCTCGTATGAACGATGACGGCGGGAAGCATTGATGGAAAATTATGATATGTGTGCCTCTACGACATAAACAACATATGCGTAGTGTACACACTACGACCGTCGAATGGCGATATCGTTAAGTGTAATTACACAGCCTTTGCAATTAATTTAATAGGATATGCGCGTGTCCCGTGTATTGAACTTCAACTAATTTTCATCGAGAGAGGTAATTTCGAAGAAAACTAAACGACGGTTAGAAAATTATCGGTGATAAAAATTCACTTTAACTATCGCATTAAGACTCGACTTTTCGAAAAGTCCACGCGAGAGGACGTACGTGATGAGTTTAAACGAGTTACCTCGACGTGTTAATGAGCGCTCTGGTGAACGATTTCCTCCAAAAGGACGTGTTAAAAGTTCTCTTTTTCTTTTTTCCCCTCTCTTTTCCTTTTCCGTTCCTCCCTTCCAACATTCGACTGCATTCCGTCCGTTATACTTTTTCAAACTTCAAAACATCGAAATGGAATCACTAAGTGAGCTATTTATCGGCATTTACATTTCGCTGAACACATTGGTACGAATAATGTATGCACGTATAATATTTACACACGAGTACGTGTTTTTGCACTTATCTACTTATTAAAAAGAAAAAAGATAAAAAAAAGAAAAGAAAGAGAAAAACCCCGATGAATAGGTGATGGCGAACGAGCGAGATCGGGACAACGATATATAGAATTTCCACTTGATAAACGAGTTCCTTATTTATCAGATACGTTGGTACGATCATGAAATATTTAATACTTTAATCGAGCGCAGGACGTTGGTTCTCGGTGGATGAGAGGAGTAAAGCACGGAAGGTATTTTAGCCTCGAAACGGCACGGAACCAGGATCCTATCAAGCCCGTGTGCGTATAATGCGCGAACGAGAGATCGAGAAGGATTTTACGGACACTCGTGAACCTCTAACGCATTTATATCTACACGTATGTATGCGCGCGCGCGCGCGTGTATGTATGTATGTATGTGTGGGTGTGTTCGATGTATATATACGCGTGCAATGATGCCGCGCATGCGTCTAAATCCCTCGTATACAGGTAATACTCCATCCACGTATAGGTATATGGAACTAAGCGGATCGGAATAGTAGAGTGGAAAAAAAAAGTTAATTGAACCCTGGTGTTGCGTACGCCGGCCGAGTTCCCATCGATGTATCGGCTAATCGACTAATTAATGAAAATTTTGAACGTTCTACGTGAATGTTCAATTCCTACCCACGGCTAATAATTCTTTTGTCTAGGGAATTAAAGAATTTAGTTTCTTTTTTCTTTTCTATTACTTTTTCTTTTTTTTTTTTCTTTTTTTTCTTTTCCTTTACGTTTCCCCCGGGACCATAGATTTCTCCTCTAAACAAAATAAATCTTTCGGACTGTGGGACTGGCGATCACACTCCAGAGCGATCGTGTAAATGAAAAAATAAAAAGGTAAAAAGAAGGAAAGAAAAGGAAAACAACTAGACATCAAAAACTCTTGGGTACAAATCAGACCTAGACAATGGAATGGATCGTGCTTTTCTCGAAACAAAAGGTGAAGTTCCTTTTATCATTGTAAACATTTAGTAGAAATTTATGTTTCTTTATTCTTCTTTTTTTTTTTTTTTTTTTATTTTTTATATAAGGAAATCGTTCTCGTAAATGTATAAGAGCGTACGTGAGAATATGCGCGTGCGGACTGTTAATTAAAAAATTAGTTAGGTATAATAATACAACAGATTTATTTTGTAATTAAGCGAAAGGATATTACTTAATTATTATATAACTCTTTCTCCCTCTCTCTCTCTCTCTCTCTCTCTCTCTCTATCTCTCTCAACGCTTTCTAACCTACCTAATTATTGATATTCCCACGTGATGCGAATTAGAACCTCACAAGTCTCTATGGCCATTGATAACGCGACATGATCAATTATCCCAAGAAACGCACTTTTCTCCCTCCGTGAAATACCTCTGGCCCTATTTTTTTCCCCTCCTCTTTTTCCTCTTATTTCTCTTTCTTCGCTCCGTTCGTCCGATCCACGATATTAATGGACTTTCATTTACGTCACGGCAGGATCGTCGCGACGTTTATTAAAAAGTCACGTCCTTTTTAACAAAAAGAAAGGGGGCATAGAGTAGATCGGTAGGATCATTCTAATCCAATTGAATTTTTCGAGTAGTTTAATTATTGTTTAAACGCGTGTAAGATATTGAATTTTGTGCGACTACACGAAACAATGTGATGTTACAACGTTTGGTTTAAAAACTGTATCTTAATATTTTCTATGCCGATAAACAACCCACTTGGAAAGTTTCCAACTGTTTGCCATCAGCAATAATAAACAATGGCGCCAAGCGGACGCATTCAAAACGATGCTCTTTCAACTTGCAATCAAAGGTCCGTCCCGTGTGAGTAGAGAAATGTACGAGTCAGCCGGATGGGGGTCATAACCGTTCTTGAAAATGCACTACAACGTACCGCGTTGTACGTTTAGTTGTATGAACTTTACGAGTTTGAAATGGTACGAGACGGAGATAGAGAAAGAGATAAAGAGAGAAAGAGAGATGGAGAGTGAGAGAGAGAGAGAGAGAGAGAGAGAGAGAGAGAGAGAGACGTCGACGTCTTTTGTAATAATTCATATAGCCGTCATTTTTGCTCGTTCGCATTCTATATTTTGTGTAATACCTCTCCCTATCATCCGGCTTTTGCGTAGAGCCAAGATTTTGCATTCTACTGGTTCATCCATCATCGTACGCGAACTACAAGCACGTTGCTAAAGGTCTCGACTATGGTTCTTCTCCCAAAGCAACCCATCCACATATCGGGTATTGTCTCTTCGCACGACAAACGTCTAGGAATTTGGGACAAACGCAACCATATGCTACGAGAGTATCTTTAGAAATCGATCTAGAGTATCTCCTCTAAGATAGAAAACTGAAGAAAGAGAAAAAGAAAAGAGAGAAAGAGAGAGAAGAAAAACGATGAAGAAATAAGAAAAGAGAAAACAACTGTGATCTTATCTCGGCTTTACCTTAAGCTTTACCTTTGAAGCGTTGGAAGAAGAAGGGGGAAAAAAATAAAAGAGAAAAGAAGAAGAAAATGGTATAACTGTGGAGAACATATTAAGACGAGGAAATAGTACACGTTTATAGTGGATATATATATATATATATATATATATAGGAAAAAATTCGAAAGCTTTCTCGCGAGTTTATGAAACAAGATCGCTCTCTGATCTTTCTAGAGTAATATTTCTGCTGGCGACCTTCGTTACATCTGTTTTTGAACGAATCTACTGAGGTTAAATAAAAAGTAAGAGAAGTAGTGTTGCTTTAGGCTTCAAATCCAACACCAAAGAACTCGGTTCCTATCTCAAAGCACGCCGGCATTAACGACACGGATCGAAGTGGATTCGTTTACACTCTAATACACCGGACACTCTTTATATACATTATATTTATATGTATATATATATATATATATATATTTTTTTTTTTATTAGTCTTATTTCTATCGGGTTTCTCGATACTTTTTATTAAAAGATAGAAAGTAACTAATCATAATATCGGTTTGATTTTCTTTTTCTTTCTTTCTTTTTTTTTTTTTTATCGAGAATCTTTACGTACGATAATTCCCCATTGGTAAGATTAACGAAAAACTTGACTCTACTTCTTGGAGTCATCGAAAAACGTCCTCGAGTTCTCGGTGAACAGTCTCATAAAGAGAAAGCGAAAAAGGAAAATGGGGAGGTGGCGGAGTGGGGTGGGTTGGGGAGGGGGTGGAGGAACGCTCATATCTTTTGGGAATCGAAGCACGAAGAAATCGCGTTTTTCTCGTCGTATACTTTCTGGATTTGGTTCGCCATTCTCGACGATAAAAGTCTATGACCAAAAGCAAAAACCTTGATTGCTTTCGTGCTTTGTGACGAGTTCTCGTAAGGGTGGTGAGGAGCATTCGAGCGGACGAAAGAGCCAGAAGTCGTGCTCGAACTTCTGGCTATGTTCAATATGAACGAAGAGAGAAAGGGATAGATCGGGAGGGAGAGACAAAGACAAAGACGTAGACACAGAGAGAGAGAGAGAGAGAGAGAGAGAGAGAGAGAGAGAGAGAAAGAGAGAGAGAGAGAGAAAGGAAACACAATGGTAATCACGATGCTTCCCTACGATTCACTTGTTATCCTGTCCCATGTAGGAGGGTGCATACGAAATTAATTTCTTGCGCGTGTGTGCCAACCGGATGGGGTTAGGATCGATAGTCGGACGACGAGAAGCAACGCCAAACCGACGCCGGCTGCTTTCTGTGAATTATGGAGGACTCTCGATGGTACCCGACGATGAGGAGTAGTAAGACGACGAAGACGAGACGTTCGCCACGAAAAGTCGCTTGAATTCTGACTCTCAGTGGGTGACATCAGTGATAGTGAAAAGGGGTATGAGGATGGCAAATCATCGCCCAAGGCGGTACCGCTCGTTATCTCGAATCCATCGTGCGAAAATGACCGTCTTCTAGCCCGGGGAGACATAAAACGATGATAATAGATGGTTCAATAAAGTTTCTTGACGAGTGGAAGGAAAGAAAGAAGAAAAAAAAAAAAAAGAAAAGAAAGAAAAGAAAGAAGGAAAAAGAAGAGAAAGAAGAAGAAGAAGTTTTGGTCGCTTCGATCTCATCAACGTTGTCCTCGATAAAATGTCAACAGCGAGTACAAGACCGAGGAAGGAGTTTAATCGGAAGATTATAAAAATACGATATTCTTAAGTGTACTTCAACAGAGGGATCAATGTGAGAGAGAGAGAGAGAGAGAGAGAGAGAGAGAGAGAGAGAGAGAGTAGGATTTTTTTGAAGCCGAAACTTTTGACGAATTATTTTGTACCGGTGGTCTGTCCTACACGTGATTCAAAAAGATAAAACAAAATGGAGCAGAGATAGAGATAGATAGATAGATAGAAAGAGAGAGAGAGAGAGAGAGAGAGAGAGAGAGAACATCGAGTTGGATGTTATTGCTTGGTCGTGACGGAGATTAGATATAAAGTGGAAACAACGTGTTTGTCGCACTTGAAACGCATGGAAACGTTTTCCACTTTTGAAACGTGATGCTCGTTACTATGAAAGCCACGTAAGATGCATACGTGTTCTGAATTACCTATGTACAGTTTCACGTTTTATTTACAGCCTCAGGATCTCACCTCTCTCTCTCTCTCTCTCTCTCTCTCTCTCTCTCTCTTACTCACTCTCTTTCTCTCTCTCTCCTCTCTCACTCACTCACTCACTCATTCTCTCTCTCTCTCTCTCTCTCTCTCTCTCTCTCTCTCCTCTCTCACTCACTCTTTATTTCTCTTTATATTTACCCTTTAAGCGGTCGAGCAAATTAGAATAAAAATATTTTTTTCTCTACAAATCATATTCAACTAGAGACTCGAAAAGTTAAGAGAGAGAATTTCTTTTCTTATTTCCTTTATCTCAAATCAGTTTAAATCCTAACGCGAACTCGGGTTCGCGTTAGTTATCTAAACACGTCTTTGAAAAGAAAAAAAAAAAAAAAAAAAAGAAATAATAACAAAAATACAACGAAATAAAAAAAAAAAAAGAAGAAGAAGAAGAAACAGAAAAATGTCTGGAAGAACGACGTGGAAAGAGGTTCAATATACTTTGAAACTTCAGCTTTTGTTTCTCGATGAAAACGCAGGATTCAATTACTTTACGACGTAATCCTTATTGCAAGCGCACCTTATTCAATGTGCAACGCTCGAGAAGATTAAACGTCTCCTATTCCTATATGTAGGTACTTCCCATCTCTTCTCTCCTTCTCATAGCGAGATCGCGTTACGTCGTTGACGCATTTCAGAGTAATCCTCTTTTCCTCTCCGACTATCTTGTTTGTAAACGTACTCGCGGCGTCGGGACGCGTAGCATCGTCCACCACAACGATGACGTTTCTTGTCAGGAGATACTTAACGACGGCTCGTACGACAATATCGAATGAATTTTATATCTTACGATACAGAACAGTTTTCGTATTGGGCGCTTTTATCGTTATATACGTAAAACAAGGGGAGGGGGGATCGAATGGAGATACAGAGAGAAATAGAGGTACAAATAGAGAGAGATAGATATACAATACAAGATAGATGGATGGATGGATGGATGGATGGATGGATGGATGGATGGATGGATGGATGGATGGATAGATACATAGATGGATAGAAAGAGAAAGAGAGCGAGAGAGAGAGAGAGAGAGAGAGAGAGAGAGAGAAATGGAAGAGAACGAAGCGAGGATACGAATTTTGGATGTAGTTTCCATGGCGAGATTTCCAATTTACGAAATTGCCCGTGAAATCGTGCGTTTATGAACCGAGATGAACGACCCCGCTCGGCCAAGCATCCGATACTCTACTACTCTATAGACAGCAGCCACCCTTCTCTCTCTCTCTCTCTCTCTCTCTCTCTCTCTCTCCTCTCTCCCTCTTCTACTGATAACCACCAACCCTCCTGAAGTACTACCTCATGGAAAGGCAATACTCTTCCTCTTTCTCTCTTGTTCTTCACCGATATGGCCTCCGCAACGTGTCATATCCAACGTAAACGGCTATCGATCTAAGCGCGAGCAACCCTTTCATCGGAATCGATGCTCGGACTTGCCAACTATCGACTTCGCTTCGCTGTATAAGGACTTGTGAGAAATCCGAGCTTCTTTTCGAAGCCACCACCGCGATAAACACGTTCGATGGATTTGCCCTCTCGAGAACCATCATCGATCGCCACGAACATGAGGCTGACATGGTAGAATAATTCTTCTTTTTTTTTTCCTTCTTCTTCTTCTTCTTCTTCTTCTTCTTCTTTGTAACGGGACGAATCACAAGAGGTTTAATTCAATGACGTGGCCTCACACCTTCGTTCCAGACATTGCAGAAAGGAACAAGAGGGAAATATTAAACGTCCAAGAGGAAACTTTCTTTCTATTTCTCAGTTTGTTCATTTTGTCTCCCTCTCTTTCTCTCTCTCTCTCTCTCTCTCTCTCTCTCTCTCTCTCTCTCTCTCCTTCTTTCTTCCTCGCGTTCTCTCTTCTTCTCGTCTTGGCACCTTTGCTTAAACGTCACTTTCACGGATGCCAACCAGCACGAAAGTTCTAATTGAGTCTACTGCCTCTCTCGTGTAACTTCTATTCTCAAGTTACTGGCTGTCCCTCCAAGGGATTGGAAATTCGACGGGATAGACGAAGAAAAAAGCGCGTAGACTGAACCCCGAGGGTTCTTTGTTGCCCCGCAGTATATGTCCACTACCAACGATCCCATGGCCGTCGCCGACATTGCTATTCGAAAGGGACGAAACGAATTTCAACTGGAAGTTTCTTGGCTTCCATTAGCTACCACCCTCGATACCACCCTTCTCAACCATGAACCCTCTTCTTTCATCTACGAGTATTGCATGGTATTCTTTGTATCGTTTTTTTTTTGTTCCCCCTTTTACGTACCATATATAACGCATATTAGTACGTATATATACGTATACACACGTGTAGCTAGGTAGCTATTCGTAAGGATCAGTCAGACTAACGCGTTTCGATAGAATTTTTCTCGTAAAATCGATATAAGGTTTTTACTCTCACTCTCACTCTCGCTCTCTCTCTCTCTCTCTCTCTCTCTCGTGGATATCATCCTCTCGATCTGATTTTATACCCTGACCCTTTTTTTTTTACACTTTTATCGAGACCGTAGAGCTTTGCACGTTATCAACCGATCGTTAATTCGTAAAAGTTCATCGAAGGATCGAGGAAAGAAAATGAAGTAAAACTTAGGAAATAAAAAAGTAGAGAGAGAAAGAGAGAGAGCGAGAGAGAGAGGGAGAGAGAGAGAGAATGGGAATGAGGACAGGTGAGATGAATAGATGCGGTAAAGTAAGTAAAATGAAGTTTAACGAACGTTTTCTCGTTTCTAGAACGGCTTTGTAAAATAAATGAATGCAACTAAACATCCAAATGCTCTGTTGGTTGTATATGTTATAATTTATAACTCCCCCGGGTTCATGAAGGTCACAAAATAGTCGCGCGAACTTGAGCTACGGTGGGACTGTTCGGCTTCAGTAAAGAATAAGGAAAATATCGCTAAAGTTCTTTCCTTCCTTTTCTTTCTTTCTTTCTCTTTTCTATATTTCCTCCTGGCTTTAGTATAATTGACTTCCCAATTAAAACTTTTTCAACGTTACCGAAAACGGTTGCTAAGGATTTTCAATGGCAGGTTACTTTTGCTGATTTTACGAAGAAAATACTTTTACTACGGTTAATACGTCTCACGTAATTCTTCGAAAAAAACTTTGATTTCTCGTGTGACTTCTGTTCCTGTGAAAGAACGTTATTGAAAAAGAAAAATTATTTTTAAACTCTACGTTCCTTTTACGGTGGCGTTGCAAGTTTTCAATACATGGGACTATTTCTTTTTCTATTTTTTATTCTTTTAACGCTTGAACCTTCATATTTTCTCTCTCCCTCTCTCTCTCCCTCTCTCTATCCATTTAGCTGTCTTTATCTCTGTATAGAAAAAAGCTACTTAAGTGTATATAATTCATGGACGCTTCTTTCGTTCGCACACAAAACGTTGACTTTCCTTTTTATACTTACATTTTACTACGCGTAATCTATATCGTGGTATGGAGCTATAGTCCCTAACGTCACGTAGTCGAACGGGAATATACATCACCGAGGGAAAAGACATCCATCATCGTTCGTGGCAAACGTTGCCTCGTAGAGAGGCTTTGTACTTGCGCTACCATTTTCATCATGATCAACGTATCATCTTTCGCTCGTCATTAACGTCGAACTTGTCACTTACGTCAGGGTCTTCGTTTTATCATTCGTCAAGCGAAAAATTGCGCAGTGTTATGTTCTCTCATTCTCTTTCTCATTTTCTTCTTCGCGTTTTTTCTTTTTCCTTTTTTCGTTTTTTGTTTTTTTTTTTGTTTTTTTTTTTTTTTTTTTTTGATCTCAATCTCTCAAAGTACATAAGCGGACACTTGATGACGAAATCCTGATCGGACCATAGAATTTAATTGCCATCGAGATTGTTCATAGAATATTTTCCATTCAAGTAAAGGCCACGTGCATATCGACAGCAATACGAGTGGGACGTTTACGAAATAAAAAAAAAAAAAAAAAAAAAAAAAAAAAGGAAAAGAAAAATAATAAAGAGAAAAATCGCTTCGCTAATAGATCTCTTGGATGCTTTTGCGAAAGAAATGGAACGTCCTTGTGAGCACTCGTACCAACTGAAATAAATACTAGATCCAGCAAACGCGAGCTTATAAAGTGTAAGGAGAAATGGGAAATCAAAAATAACGAGCGGATGTAAAAAAAAAAAAAAAGGAAAACCTGCATGCATGCTCAATATCCGAGTTTTGATCTTCCACGTTCTGTTAATATTCGATAGCGTTTACGTATTTGAAGTGAAGTATCATATTTCATCAAAAGCGTAGTTTTAACGATACTCGATACTATTATTTCCTTATCCCTTTTTCTCTAACATTTCAATGCAATCAAATTTTTCATCCGAACCTTACCCCAACAAATTATTAAAGTTTATTCGTACGATATATATATATATATATATATATTTCTTTTGTTCTCTTTTTTTTTTTCTTTTATTGACAAGTTTATTGTCTCCTCGATAGGAAATTTCTCGTTTTCAAAATTGCTTTTTTTTTTTTTTTTCTTTAATTGTAAGAATACGACACGTTTGTACGTTTAAAGCCTACGTTTTCTTCCTGCACTCTCTCAACTCCCGTTTTAATGACTTAACATGTTCGTCGTTGAAAATCACTTTATAGTTCGGAAATCGCAGCAGTCGGAACGAATAACCGACTGAGAGAAATTGCACGAATGCTATCTTTCCATTCTCTCTTATGTACGATCTTCCTAGGATCTTGACGGACTTATTAAACCCGATTTACGACAGACTCTCGACGCATTCTCTTCGCTCTGTTCACGTTTCTCGTGCTTTCTTATCAATCTTCTCTCATACGTATTCCACTTCGTCGAAACTTCAATGCAAATATATTAATAACGTCAACAGTATACAGAGAGAGAGAGAGAGAGAGAGAGAGAGAGAGAGAGAGAGAGAGAGAAAGAGAAAGAGAGAGCGAGAGCGAACGAGAGACTTCTCGTTGTAGAAAATTAGAAATTCCGTGAAATCTAATCTTCGTTATCAAGCAGCAAACGCGTTAACACTCATCCATCGTTTCCCAAATCTCTTTAGAGAGAAAGAGAGAGAGAGAGAGAGAGAGAGAGAGAGAGAGAGACTTCTCGAATCTCGAGAAAGAGAGTAATAGTGTGAGCGAAAGATAGATAGATAGATAGAGAGACGGAGAAAGAGAGAGAGAGGGATGGAGGGAGAAAGAGGAAGTAGCAAGAAAATCTCAGCGAGCGTTCATCCTCGTAAAACATACATTCCCGGCCAATAAAAGTTGCTCAGTGTAACGCAATTTTCCGCAACGAATAGAATGTAGCGATCCGCTAGATTTACGGCCACTAAATATCTACGTTCGTTGGAGGCTGCGGAATCGGTAGCAAAACTTTAACATTATCTCGTTGAGCTAACTTTTTACGTATGCCCTCCGTTTCCTCCGAGGAAAGAATTATAATCTATTAAAGATCGTCCGTCGCATGCTAACGGTTTACCAAAGTCACAAAACTAACGTCATACCAAGTCGATGGAGGAAAAGAAAAGAAGAGAGAGAGAGAGAGAGAGAGAGAGAGAGAGAGAGAAACAAATAAGAAATAAGATAGCTTGTACGTTTAAGCGAAAGTTTATTTCGAATGGTTTCTATACTCGGTTAAAAGATCGAATGAGCTATCTTAGTGAAAGCGTTCTATCAAACGTTATTCTTACTTTTTAACAACTTCCTTTTCTTCTTTCCATTTCGAAAAGGTTTCGAAGAGGTAAATTGATTCTCAACGATAAAGCATTTTCGATGCATCCCATTCCCCCGTTCTCCACTTCGCCCCACAACTTCTGTACGTACGATTCGTAAGGATAAATCTTTCATGGGCAAACGTATGTGCTCACGCTATTTTATAACAGGTCGCATGAAAAATACACGAATGCAAATGTCATACGTGTACGTACGTATGTATACAAGTAAACGTTCGTGTATGCTTTTCTATAGAATAAATCCAAAATAGTAGCCCACTAAAGCGAAAGGATTTATTTACACTTGCCGAGAGAAGATTTACTTCGACTTCCCATCGTACTTTTTCCAATATCGAAATCGCCGTTTCTCCGTGAAACTTCTTTTTTTTGTTTTTTCTTCTTGTTTTTCGATTCTCGTTTTTTTTTTCTTTTTTTTTTTTTTTTCTTCGTTAAAAACGTCGCCTCGACCTCTGTCCAAAGAAGCCAATGAAAAAGTTGCATTACGGATGGCTCATCTTCCGCTTTTCTTCGTAAAGCAACATAAACGATTACCACGGGTCGACGATTTAATTCTGAGGGTGAAAACACCGACCATTGAAGCTGACGGTCCGTACATAAAAATTCACTGTAGCCATTCATGCTACGACAAGATTAAGTGGTTAAGCGCTTAATGAATAGTAAGTTATTACAGGAGAACGGTCGAGATATTCGTTGGTTTAATTAACGCCGTTACACATGAGACCGGGTGAGAAAGGGCGACTGCTTTTTTTAGAGTTTTTATAAAAGCTACCACGGACAAAAGGAAAGAGGAAAAGCTTATAAGGTAATTGTTATTTATATACGAAGAGACGCAAGCCGTTGGTAAAATAGGGATACGATTTTTCGGCTAATAAATAGTTCGACAAAGTTCTTACGGATATCGTAACATCGATATAGGCGGGTATTTAATTTTTGTCGCCTGACGTAAAAACGTTATATCCAAGATTTGAAATGGGTTCCTATTTCGAAAATCTTCGATGGAAAATTTGTGAAGGCATTTATTTACGTTAAGCGTCTTTAACACGGGCCACGGCAGAGAATACAGGCAGCAAATCCTGTGGCGCGGCGGTTAAATTAAATTAACCCGCTCCAAGCCGACTACGTTGAATTGTCCTCGTAGCGTACCAATTTATAGACGTCCTGCGAAAGGTTCGTGTATTGTGTTGCCCACGTTTCTCCTCCTTTCCATCCTTCTTTCCCTCCCATCCCTATTTCGCGAATTTCCACGATAGAGGAGGAACGTAGCAGCACTGGGTAGTATCCTTCCATCCAGAATTTTTCTTCCTTCTTATTTTCTCACCTTCGTTTACCCGTAACTCTACGGATTTCGTTATCGAAATACCCCGAAAAATCGAAACGCACGATTTTCATGATTTACGTGCGATCGACGTTAAGCTCCGAACCAAGCCGGGAGAGAATTATTCGAACGCGTGAATCTATACGCGCACTTGTATCCGGTACGTTACAACAAATGAATATTTTAGTCTGCCGTATATCGATCAATAACGGATTGCGTGCTCGTTGCCAACAGCAAGCGATTTGATTGACGAGCTTTGCTTGATTAATTTTGCCCTGTAACAATTTACATTGACCATTACGAATAATCCTCGTATCGCAAATTAATTTCCGTTAAGAACTTTACGTTGGGAAAAAAAAAAGGAAAAAGAAAAAAAAAAAAAAAATAGAAAAGAATAATTTCCCTCGGTCTGCTCATCGCAAGAAACTCGACGCGATAATTGACGCGATAAAAAATATATATTCCCGTCCGATCCGTAAATCCGACACAAAACGTTACCACTGTCAGAATAAATATACCACTCGGAATTTTCTCGAATTTATCGGACCGTTTAATTTATTTACCGAAGATTACGTTGCCCTTCTTTCGCTCCGTTCTGATCGAAGGTAACATCTACGCCGAGCCCGCAAATATTTCAAATGTTTTACGAGGGAGATAAGAAAATATTTACCCACGATAGGGTTTATTTTTTCCTCTCGCAGCGCCCCTCATTTGATTTAATCGACGATAATATAATATCGTTTTAAACGATTCGTTTGGCCAAGTCGATCTCTTGCAGCTGCTTAGCTTTAATTGACATCAACGCGGTCTAGCGTTGAACCGCACGGTTGCGTTGCCCTTCACAAAGGACGCTCTATGTCTCTACAGAAGCAGTGACATGGATTGACAGGCAATAGGCGGTTATGTACCTGACTGTTTTGTCGCAAGACTGGTTTGGCTCGCGTTCCTGATCGCATTGATATTCACAAAGTGCGTTGGTAAGAGTTGATTGGACCGTTAATGTATCGACAGCCTTTACCTCCCAGTAATACCGGCCAAATGTATGTACGTTGATATCGAATTGCAATGATACGTGGTAAAGGAAATTCCTGTATCACTCGTATCCGACTTCGAATACTGGTTTCATCATTTTCCTCGATAATCTTATCCTCTTCCATACAATTATAAAGCATTCTTTAATAGCACTTTTGGTATCGATTGCAAATATAAATAATTATCGATAAAAAACGAATCGACTTTTCTATTAAACAGAAACTTTATATAGTCGATCATATCGATGAAGTAATTGGGATCGATGACGATGAAAGAAGAGCTTTAAGTAGAAACAAAGTAACGTACGATGTTAAATGTTTAACGTTCCATCGTGATATTACGATAGCTTTATCTATATTTGAGATAGCGATAATGTTGAAGTTTATACATAGCGAACAAATCCAATTAGACTTAAATTCGCAGTATTTCCAGTCATGGAAATGGCGATAGAGCCACTGAGATACGCCTCTAGCATAACACTGGTAATCGTACTCCATTCCGAAAGTGTTATGGTCAGAAAGTTTCACTGCACTCTGAAACTCGAGCGTCGTTTATTGCTCCTGAATTGACCATAGGTATAGTTTGCGAACATCATCAGATGAATTTCTATGGGGAAAGTATACGTAGATATGAATGGAAGACAGAAACGGAGAATGACATACCAATTGGTTCGCATACGAGGAAATCGTAATCCTGATAAGTCGGATAAGTCAAACGCTTCGCTTCCAGGAATCCCTTTAAACTTGTCTACCAACGTTATACTGTATCTATTATTGTCTAGACATATAGTGAATTAAAAATTATACTATCAAAAACGAAATGTCGACCAAAGAGTAACTGAATCGTAAAATAAGATATGAATAATTGGTATGTCAAATGAAGTATATGAACAATTAAAACAAAAAGAGAGGGAGAGAGAGAGAGAGAGAGAGAGAGAGAGAGAGAGAGAGAGAGAGAGAGAGAGAAATAGTTTCATTATAAAAGTGATAAAAAGTACAACATAAATGTAGCTCTCATTTGCGCAACGTCAAGCAATTTTTTTTTTCAAATTAATACTTCTTCTTCATATCTCATATAGTGTATTAATTTTTTTTTTTTATATGCTCATTTTTATATATATATATATATATATATATATATATATATATCACATTTTTTTATATATTCATTCAATATTTCTAATTTTACATATCGGTCTATTAAATGTTACTTCCTTGTAATTGGCGTGGATAAATAATTTTTTTTACTCGCCACATTATATCTCCGTAAAAATATAAGAGATCTTAATGAGGAAAGGATTATATATGTATTATACATCGAAAAGTCTGCAACATTTGTAGAAAAGAACTTATAAAAATTTTCTTCGTAATTGGTTATGCGCTTTGTCCTCTTATAAATTGATTATTTCGTCGGAAAAAAGAAAACGAAAAAAAAAAAAAAAGAAGAAAATAAGAAACGTTTCCCGTAAGATCGAACTCTTTTAAAAATCATCATGCCGTTAGGTCGTTAAAGTACATTTTGCGTGGCCTTTTGTTCTTAAATTATTGCTCCCGATTAATCTACGATCAGAGTTCGTTCCTACCATCACGTGAAGGTGTAATTTAATGCGTTTAAGGGATTATAAGAGTAGAAGAAAAGAGGGATAGTATAATATATCTTCGATGAGGAAGTAACCTCATCGATCGATCTTCTCTCTCTCTCTCTCTCTCTCTCTCTCTCTCCTTGATTATGGAGTTAACTCTAATAATTGGTAGGACAAACGTGTCTACGTGACTCGGCTTTCTCGCGCGGTTTTTAATCGATGCATCCAATTATAAAGTCAGGGATGCCACGACTAGAGCCTATTTCACAGCTAATTTCTCGTTATGTCGAGTGGGTTGGATAAAAGCGCGCTCAACGAGACTCTCCGTTACGGTTAACGCATGGAATTGCGCGTGGATAGTGAGCATTAAGCGAACACTACAGTAAATTGTATTTATTTGCAACGTTCCGTGATATAGATCCTGCGATGTACAATACGTGCAGTACAATTTTATTGGTAGTTGTGAAATTGATTTCTGACTTTTATCGCACAGAATGATCCTTAGTTTTATAGAGCATACGAACAGAGTGTTATTCTCTAATAATTTGCTTTCGAACATTCCTCTTTTTCTTTACATTAAATTCGTTTACGATTCTCATAAAGATGCGAGGACGTGTGTATGTTCTTTGTTTTTTTTTTTTTTTTTTTTTTTTTTTTTAATAAAAATAGTTTCTAATGTGAATTGTTAATTATCGGAAATGCGATATGACATGATTACATAAGCTTCGTGACGTATACAGTATACTGTGAATAAGACTGATATGTATAATCCAATTCTCGGTGGAACCAGTTTCTAGTGCTGAGAGGAAACATGATTATTCGTATACGAGTCTAAAGCAATTAGCGTTTATAATTATCGAACGTACATGTCTCCCACTTCGTTTACAGAATGTAGGTTTCTCAGTATTGGTCGATTGCATTAAAATCGCGATGGCTCTAGAGATTATCGACATGCGAAATGGTACATGACGTTAATGAAAAGCTTTTCGCTCGATCCGATTCCAAGTCATTTACACTGCTATACTGATCCTACCCTCTTTAAGTGTACCCAATTATTATCAATTTTAAAATGCATCTAAGTATAACGCCAAACGGAAGGAAACATAAATTGAAAGGAAGGAAATGTATAAAAAGTGCATACAAATAAAAGAGGCTTCTCAACGTTTAGGAAATATCTTGTTAAAGAAGGCAAACAGCTAGCTAACGATTGCAATTTTACGGATAATTTACCATAATTACCGTACCTTACTAACGACGTGAAATATGACTAAGAATTACCACCGAGAATTAAGATGGAGAAAGAGAATTAAGGATGTCTTGGCGTCCAACTATTATTCTTATTGATTGGTTAACAAGCGAGTTAAGACGCATTATTAATAAGCATAGTTTTCATTCTTCACCTCCCCCATCCACCACGAGATAATGTTATCCTTGCCATGTTGTATATTGAAGTATCAAAGCATGTTAATGAAACTTGGACTCTATTCTATAAAGGGAAAGGAAATGAGAGAGAGAGAGAGAGAGAGAGAGAGAGAGATGTAGACGAGGATAAAAATATTCAACTTGTAAAGTTCATCGTTTGTGCATCGCTTTTACAAACGATACTCCACGTAAACTTAACTTTTACAGAAAATGGGAAAAACAAGAAATGGATAGATAAATAGAGAGAGAGAGAGAGAGAGAGAGAGAGAGAGAGAGGGAGGGAGGGAGGGAGAGAATAATTCAGTTTTATTTAAAATATGTACTTAGCGATTACTTACCTTTTAATTATATCCAAAGTTCTCTCTGAAGACATTCGTTAGAGATTGAAGATACGTCCTCGCAGATTGATTAACAGAGAATATACTGGCTGTTCTTGAGATGTACGTGTTTACATTTAGGACCAAATCAGGCTCTGTTGATAAACACGCTTTCGCGAGTATACTATCCAATCACAATCTGGTACGTTTATTAATAAAGAAAAGGTCGTCCATTGACACGGCGTTATTGTTTCCCATTCGATCGTTTTCATTGCGTGACATCAAACTAATAACCCGATTTTGAATGAGAACGTACACGATTTGATTTAAATATTACACTGTTTACCGAGACAACGTGCTTACGCATATGTTTAACGACTTTAAACATTCGCGTTCGCTTTTGAAAATGCGACGATTAATTTCAACGCGCGTTGAATCGTCGTCAATGGTTACGAATTCTAAAAGCGAGAAACTACTTTCCCCATGGGCGTACATATGAAAAAGAATTCGATTCAACATTCGATAGATTCACGGAGACTATAGATAAATTTCATTATTCGTTCGTTCGTTTATTGAAAGTTAACAGATTTAAGAGAGAGAAAGAGAAGGAGAGAAAGAGTTAGATGGAGAGAGATGGAAAAGGACTAAGGGGCCAGGGTGTCGAATAGAAACTAACTTTCAAAGGTTCGCCCGCAAAGTTTCTACATTCATAATTGTTGTAAGAGCTTCCGATCATTATTATTATTATTACCTGGTTAGAATTGGGTTTTGAATGCAATTTAATCGAGAACTTGAGACAGAGAGAGAGAGAGAGAGAGAGAGAGAGAGAAAGCGAAGGATAGAAAGAAATAGAGCGAAGTTCTAGAAAAGGGTAAAAGCTGGCCTTCCAAAGAAAGCCAAGGGTCGAGGTGAATGAGTGAAAGAGGAACGTCAAAGGGAAAAGGAACGGGATGTTGGAGGAAGAGAGAGGGTTGACGAAACGCCCGGGATGGAAAGTCCGTGTCTTATAAATTTACTTCAAGTACTTCGTCGCAGTTTTCCAATAATGCTGAACTCGCGCTGGCTTACGCAAACGCGATGTGTCACACGGTGTGAAGGATAAAGATCGCTCTTGTTTCCTTTGTAATCTAACGTCGAGTATACGTATTATTCTTAACGTAATATTTTAGTTCTTTCATCGAGACGAAAAAAGTAAAATACGTTATACGTATAAAAGAAGAAAAAAAAAAAAAGAAAAAAGAAAAAAACATTCACGATTTATCACGCACGACGATCGATAATATTTGAAGGATCGAACGGACGAATCGATGTATTTCTTTCATTTTTCTTTTTTCCCCTCGTTTTATTCTTTCTTTCTTTTCTATTTACAACTGTTCAACTTCCGAATATAGCACTCGCGATCGGCTCGTAATTAGACGATCAAACGCACTCGAACTCGACTCGAAATAAATTATTTTGATAAAAGTCAAATTTGTTTGATCGAACGGAAACCGCGTAAGGCGAGCAACGAGGAGGGTTGAACTCAACGAGATATCAGGCACGACGGCATACGGTTGGTTACGCGTGATTTAGTTTGGAAGGTTTTCTTCGTCGTTGCTATCGCCCTCGGTTGGCCCTTCGAGTACGGATCGAGGGAGCGAAGGCCGTCGCGACGCGAATTGCACTGACTCCCGTAGATTCTCCGTTTTCCGCAGAAGCTTCCATCGGTGTCTCTCCTTCCACCCCTCCGAGATCTGCGATTCTCTTTCTCTCTTTCTCCCTTTCTCTCTCTCTCTCTCTCTCTCTCTCTCTCTCTCCCCCGCTCTCCCTCTTTCTCTCCCACTACCTTCTGTCCTTGTTCGAGCTTCCCCTACATCGACTCACCCCCTCCTACGACGGCTTTTAGCGCAAGCGCCCGTGCTTTTGTACTGCGTAGACCATCGCGTTTCGTCGTTCACGTCCACGTAAGTACGATCGTACTTTAGGCCACAGGACATAACAAAATTTTTCTTCGACTCTTATTATAATTTCTTTATTTCTATTCTTTTACTTTCTCCCCCTTTTATATCTATAATTTCATACTTTAAATCGCTAATAGGAAGGCGTTACTTTTATTTCTCGTTACTTCAATCGTTGATTATTTTTTCTTTCGATACGATAACTTGGTCTTTACTTTCAATCGCTCGTAGAGGTACGATCCGCGTTGTCGATTATTTTTATATTATCGTTTAAACGTTCGCGCATTAAGATAAACGATTATTCCTTTGAAGCTCGTCGCAAATTTGCACACGCGAACGGGCACGAACGAAGAGAGAATACCTTAAACGGATGGTACGATTTCACGAACAAACATATAGAGATTTATACGGTGCAAGCCCGTTTTGAATTATGTACATAATGATCGGCGAAATCGGTGTCACGCCGGGTGAAAGTGTAATTGATAATATCTCCCACGCACATTAACGTGACTGATTGACTCCAAAGCTTTTGGTTTATTCAACATAATTACGTAGTTATGTATAAGCGACAAAACACGCATTTGAAAAATTAATTCCCGCGCGGCACGTCCGTTTAATATTTTCATTGGTAATTATGAACGATGGAAGATCAATTAGATCCGTGCGTAAGATATTGATCGTTTGGCGTTTAACATAATGACCATAAATCACGTTATTTTATGTAGATTACCGTGACTTTTCCGATATACTCTCACTTTATCGCCGATAAAAAAGGAAAGGCTGGGGATTAAAATAACGTTGAACGCACGTAGATAAAAGCAACGATCGCGTGTTGTCGTCGTCGTCGTAGACGATAATTGCTGCACATCGATCCAATCTACCTTCTCTCTCTCTCTCTCTCTCTCTCTCTCTCTCTTCCTTTCGTCCGTACTCTACCTCCCTTCCTACAACCCACCTCCCTCCCACCCTCTCTCTCTCTCTCTCTCTCTCTCTCTCTCTCTCTCTCTCTTTATCCATCTATCTCTCTCGTTTGTCTTGTTTTCGAAAAACGGGGCCGATGGTTAAAACGTATTTTGCCGATCGATCTCCCGCGTTTTCACATCAATGCGGAACATTGAGCGGAATAAGTTGCTCATTAAATTGAAAAATTGCTTACGGCCCCCGAGAATTTCATCGAAAAAGTCTGGTAAACAGGTGCTTTCTCTAACGAAATGCCTCAAGGGAGAGATAAGCAATGGAAGTCGAGGATGGTAAGGGTAGATGGAAAAGAATTTTTCACCGATCAAAAGTCGGAACTGGCGTTGCATAGAATCGTGGAAAGCGTTGGTAACAGTTTAGAAATGAAGATTACCCAGGGGTACGCACGCTTCGTAGTTTAGATAGGTCTCTTCTCTCGGGTTCAATCTCTCTCTCTCTCTCTCTCTCTCTCTCTCTCTCTCTCTCTTCCTCTCCCTCCCTCTTTGTCTTTCTCTTTCTCTCTTCTCTCTTCTCCTACCACCACCCAACCCTCCTCCTCCTCCCTCCTCTATCTCTCTTTTTCTCTCTCGTTATTGCTCGCGTATAGTTGTGGGTGCCGCTCACGCGGCAGCACCGAGGCCGCTGCTGATAAGCCCACAGGGAGTTGCCTACGGATCCTACCGAATTGCACAAGTTTTAATTTCCTCGAGCGGGCCGGCGCATCGGCGCAATGGCCAAACTTATTGCGGACGAACGTGTTGCCAGTTCCCGGCAGTTATTGCCGGACTCCAAATATGTTTCAAAGACTAGAGACGGCGGCGTGACGTTACCGAGATGATTGCCGGTGAGTATCGCGATTCGTGGCTCCTAACGCTACCCCTCTAGCGTTTCAAACTACGTTCGACTTTGGAAAAAGTTAAACCCGAGCGTGTTTCATATATCGTTTCGCTTCGCCTCGAGAACTCCTATCTCTCCCTGGCCCGAAGAGGGATAGATCGGTGAATCCCACGGGACCGAGATCGAGATGGAAGCTTGTAGAAACGCTTCCGGACGGCGACCGACCGATTTTTATCCTCGCCTCGATATTCCCCTACGCGAAAAAGGAGAAGAGAGAGAGAGAGAGAGAGAGAGAGAGAGAGAGAGAGAATGAAAGGAAGAGAGAGAAATATCCAGGAGAACGTCGAGTTCATCTGCAGATCTGAAACTATGCCAGCCGGGCGGAATTACGTTTGAATAAATCGGAGATCGAGCGGCTGGTACTCTCCAAGTTTCGCGAGTGAGACAGAAAAAGTAAGAGAGAGAGAGAGAGAGAGAGAGAGAGAGCGAGGAATTTGCGATATCGTTTCTGGAATTTCGTCGCGTTTAAGAATGTCATGAGCCAAATATTAAAATATCGAGAGTCAAATGAAGAAAAAAGAAAAAAAGGAAAAAAAAAGAAAGAAAGGATAAGAGCAGGAGTTACGATCGCAACGGCGATGCCATTTTCGGTACCGTTCATGGTAGTAGTAATGACGAAACAACGTATTGTTGTCAAAGACAGAAAGTTTTTCAATTACTCGCTCGCTCGATCGATATGACCCAACCGAATGGAATTCCTCGAATGTTTCGATTTTAAACACAGTATTCTCCATACGAGCGAATGTTTGATTGTGAAACAATTCCTTTGATGTGGACGTAATTACGTGTCCCTTTGAGAAGTATCGAAGTAACTCCGTTTCTTGTAATACTCAGGTCACCGTTAATACTTCTTCCCTACCTTTATCGATGCATACTGCTTCGCTTTCTCTCTCTCCCTCTCTCTCTCCCTCTCTCTATCTCTGTCTTACTTCATGAAACAGGTATATGATTTTTACACACGCGCCATAAAAGAAGAATATTTGTTTTAATGAAAAGAAAAACTTCCGTACACATATACATATATGTAAAGTCAAACGTTAACAATTTGTAAGGCACCATACCCATTTCATTCTTATATTTATTTTAATTTTTAAACCGAACGGAACATTCTTATGCTACGGCACGTGATATGTCAACGAGACGCGCAGTTACAACGAAAACAATATACATATAACGAACTAATGTAATACCGTGGAACAAAAAAGTGTTTGAAACTAGTTAAACTCGGTCTCGTTGCCAAGTGAGTTAATTAATGCAACTCGCGTACTTGATTCATCCCTTGAAGTTACTCGCGCACGTTGTGTCGGTTAATTCTCCCGGAGAGGAGAGAAAGAGCATGAAAGGGTAGTGGACCGTGAAGGAATATGAGAGATAATCGAACGGCTTTGAGATTATGTTGACATTTTTATAAGGGATGAAATAGCGTTCACGATCGGCACTAATGGCACTAAGCTCATATTTTCCCCGTTATATCTTTCGATCGAGCCTTAATAATAATATTCGTAAGAAAAACAGTAATAATGATGGGAAAACATACAGAATAATGACGATAATAAAAGTTTTCCTATAAATACACTAAAAATACGTTGATCATTTCTTTGCGTTTTCTTAACCAGAGAAAACTTTCTACCATGGATCCTACTTTAGCTCTTTAATCAGTCGAGCACATTTTTCTCCCGTTAAATGGCGATTCTCTTATCCCATCTACCCTCTCGCCTACTATCCTCAACTCTCCCCGACCCTCTTCGTATTCCCCGCTATCATCCTGACTACGAAAACTAAGTGGAGCGGCGGTTCTAAGAACGGTAAGAGGTACGACCGTGGGAGAAAGTGAGAAGAAAAAAGGAAAGAGAGGGAGAGAGAGAGAGAGAGAGAAAGGCCGGAGGTGGATAGAAATAGTGGCTTTATTCGGCCGCGCGTATAAACTCGTATCCCGCTGAAAAAATATTACGAACACTTAGCGTTGAAACGTACGTAAGGGGCGTAAAGAAAAAACGAAAGGGGAAGGGTTAAAATAAAAAAAAAAAAAGAAAAGAAAAAAAAGGAGGAAGAGGAAGAAGAAGGAGGGGGAGAATAGGAAGGAGAGGAAAAAAATAGAAGGGGATGGAGAGAAAAGATAGAGAAGAGTGGCTGTTGGCTCGTCGGGTTCGTGAACAGGCAATTGCACTGAATTTTGCATTTTAATGAAGAGACCAGATATACGGGCCGATATTAAATGGGAGAACTTATTCATCGTAAGATAAAGCACCTCCCGAAATGGTTACCATTAAAGGCACGCGCGGGTACGGAAACTTTTCGAAGAGCTAATAAGATAAAAGGCCTATTTGGGGGGGTCGGATTTTCGGTTCGCAAGGGAAACTCTCGCGAAATAGTGGAGGTGTTGTATGCATCGGAAATTGAACGGAAAGGAGGGGAAGAGAGAGAGAGAGAGAGAGAGAGAGAGAGAGAGAGAGAGAGAGAGAGAGAGAGAGAAAGACGAGTTGGAGGTGAAACGATTCGATTTCGAAATTCGTGCGTTACGAAAGAACGGACTTTCGTAGGGTGTTAAAGGAAGGCAACGGGGAACGATACCTTTGGAAAGTTTTCGCGTTAACGTCAACGTACCTACCTACGATTACGGGAAGCTACGGAAAAGAATATGGGGAAAAAGAACGAAGTAAGTCCTCGAAGGGAAACCACTTCGAGAAACAATTTCATCTTAGGGGGTTTATCGTACGAAAGAATTCTCATTTATTGTTTCGTACTTTCGGTACTTTTAAGATCGACGCCGATATCATCTGTTCATTAAGCAAGAAGAAAAGATTACGTCGAAAAAGTCGACCCGAGGAGGAACCAACGAGAAGTGGGGAAGGGGGGTAAGGGTCGAGACACGATGTCAAGAAATATCCTTAAGACTCTACTTCTAGAGGATGCGCGGTCAAGTTTCTTTGACGAACTTTCGCTCGGGGAAAGTTCCAAATTCATTTCCTCCCGGTGCATCTTCACAGAGATAGCTTTATAGAATTAGCTGATCGTTCTCTGATCTTCCAATTGATATCCATTTCTTACGAACACCAACGACTAATTACCAATAACGAAACAAGCCTTATTTTATAACCGTCAAAACCGATGAGATTGCTATCAAGAGAAAGAAAACTTTTTGCAGATTATTATTATTGTTCTAATTACTATTATTATTATTAATTAAATAAATAATTAAATATTAGTTATTAATATTATTATTATTATTATTATTACTATTATCATCAACAAAGATATTCCGCTCTATACGTTTTTTGATTTATCATTGAATTTCGGAGAAAATGAAGACCGTTAATTGCTTGAAATTATATCCGTTATGAAAGAATATTGAAAGATAATTTCATTACGACAGAATTGTCGGAAATAATATTTCTCATATTTAAACGTTTTCACTTATCTCGACCCACAAACTTGAAAATAGATTATTCCATTTAAAAATTAATAACTTTCCGTAAGAATATAACATATATAATACTCTCTCTTTCCCTCCCCTCTTCTCTTCTCTCTCTCTCTCTCTCTCTCTCTCTCTCTCTCTCTCTCTCGATCTATCTGTCTACCTATCTATCTCCCTATCATCGATAAAAGCCAATTCAGTGAAATTCCGACGAACTTGTTCGTTAAAGATTTCCTTTCTATCGATTGGCCAATTAATCTTCGTTATCCGAAAAGGAAAGAAGGAATTTATTAAAACTGATTTAGAAAATTTATAAATTAGTCTCGATTGGTATAAACGTAATGCACGCGAAGAACGTAAAGAATACGGTAGTTTTATCTCTTTTTTTTTATTTTTTTTTTTTCAAACATTTACAATGTATCAGACATTGTCGAAAGAGTTGAATTCGGTTTCGTTTCTGAGTTGGAAAATTGGAAAACTTGGTTGCTGTTTGTTCCCTTGTTTTCCTTTTCCTTTTTTATTTTCTTTCGCTTCGCCTACTCCATCCATCGATATTCTCTTCCCCCTTGATGTTGCTCCATTTTATGTTTATTTTTGTATTTAACATTTCTGGACTGGCGTTCGTTTCGTTTGCTTTTAAATTTTTAACGATATGTATTTCGTTTCCCTCTGAATAGAATTAAAAACCGTTGAGCAAGCATTATACAGCACGGTTATTATATAATAGACGTAATATGTGCGCTCTGGTTGGATCTAAGAAAAAAAAAAAAAAAAAAGAAAGAAAAGAAATGGGTAAACTGAGAACGAAACGAATTTAGTTATTTCCATTGAGTTTTATCACGCTCGGTATATGTATTTATCGAGTCAGCAAAAATTGCCACTAACAGGTATTCTTTTTTCTTCTCGTATACACTCATTCGCCTAGGTTAACGTTTGCCAAGGAAATCCTTTGCATCGAGTAAAACTCACGGGTTCATTTGGCAGTCTGGCTGTGTTGTGTAAACAGAAGCCAAAAACATCAAGGAAAGCGTGCCCTCCGCCACGAGCCACACCCATTTACTCATGTTTTTCCATCAAAAGAAGTAACTCTACGTGGCGAGGGGAACGGGGACAGAGGTCTATATAAAACGGAAAATAAGGAAATCGCATAATTGTTGGTACATGTGACGTCACACCGCGATTCATTTTCCAACGAATTTGCTTCGCGCAAACAATACGAAAAATGAATTACCGTACGGACTCTACCGTGAAAGACGGGCTGCGCGTTTTGTACGGATTTAATAAAAATTCGAAATCACGTTGGAAAAGCAATCAAGGATTTCAATTACAATGTACGATTTTCGGGGCGCGGTGGACTTTCGTTTCTACGTTGAAAGCGATCTTACAGGTTTGAAAAATACAAAGGAAAGGAATCAACGAAAGCACTCGAGTGAAGGGGGAAACAGAGAAAAAAGAACGTTGGAAAAATAACGAAGTAAAGTACGGTCAAACGGATCGAATCGTTGAAAGTTTGACACCTTCTCTGTGAAGTTGAAAGAAATAATAATGGAAGTACGAAAAAAGCAGATGAGAGACAGAAAAAGTGGTGCATAAGAGGATTATAGACGGCGACGACGACGATGGGGTGACGAGGGTAAGAGAGAGAGGGAGAGAGAGTTAAAGAGAGAGAGAGAGAGAGAGAGAGAGAAATGGCATGTATAAAAGGGAAAAAAAAAAGAAGAGGAGAAGGAGGAAAGATGGAAAGAGGAAACTTGTAATCAGCGGTGCACGTCGATTTCTACCCTCGCACGATTCCCGAGAGGAACACAAGCCTTTGTTAAAGGACCGGGATAAATAAGCAGTTCTCTCGAGACAATACGAAACATCTGCTAACCGTTGTTGAAGGCACGAACTCGATCTAAAGGCGAAGAGTAAGAGCGTGATAAAGAGAAAGATAGAGAGATAGATAGATAGAGAGAGAGAGAGAGAGAGAGAGAGAGAGAGAGAGGGAGAGAGAGGGAGAGAGAGTAAGGACGATTTTCTCGCCCTGATGATTCTGAATTTTCGAGACTCGAATTATCTTCACTCTGCATACACCTGCCATCCCATTCGAAATATAAAATTTCAGTATGAATCGTGCGTATTTGGTGTATTATAATACAACGTGTTAAGAACGTTCCCGTAATTACGCGAGACAAAAATTGGTTAATTAAGTAAAACATGAGATACCGGATAGGGGGTATTGGATATAACGGATTTAAATTAAACGAAGGAGGAAGAGGAAGAATTATATATATATATATTCTATAGAAATCGATCATGGAATCGAATCGGTTACATACGAAAAGGTTTGATTCTACCACGAGAAAGCACGTTGGGAAATTTTTGTAAACGCACGCGTGCATTTGCGACGGTGTTCACGATCGACGTATGATTAAAAGCAAGCTCTACAAAAACGTGTCCGTTAACCGACGAATCCCTCGCACCTCCATCACCTGCTATATACCAGAGCCTACCTATCTATATCCATCCACACACACACACACACACACACACATATATATATATATATTACATATATATATACACTATATCGACGTTGACTGGACTTTTTCGAGCGTGTATAATCCTAGCAGAGAGTAGCGGTCTTTCCTCGTCCATATCAATTCCATTTGTCCAATATCGCGCTTACACGATGCAAGTGCCGGCACGTTTGCTGACTCGGCCGAGTCCCGTCAACCGAACGTTTCGCGTTCTGTTAGGACGTGCGTGCGGCCGTGCGTGTATCCGCGTCAAGAGCATCCAATCCGGAGATGATAGAAGGATTATTGGTTCGACTTTACCGTTTACAAAAGCTTTAACTGTAACGTCGTAATTTTGACGTAACTTCCCTTTTTTTTTTTTTTTTCGTCAGATATTCCTTCCGAGAACGATAAAAATAACATTTCAATTTTACTAGAATAACATTTTATCTATCCGATGTATTTTCCCCCGTATTATTTTCATCCTTTCGTACTCAAATCCACTCTATCGAAATATAATGGGATTATTAACGCAATCCTATAACGAATGTCTACGAAGACGTTTCGATTATCGTTCGTTACGCGATTGCGGTGCACTAGCATATCTATTGATTATGATTTACTTGTTAGCAATCGGCTTTGCAAATATATTATTCCGTACAATATCATTCACGTACAATGATCAGTGAAACACAGTACGATAATAGTCAAGGAAGTTTTTTATAGTCATTCTATATTTGAAACAAGAGACGAATATTGATGTGTTAATTAATGTTTGTTACGACCACTAATGACATTCGAAATCACTATCATTTGAGAAGATCATCAATGCCGTTAGTATTATATCGTTTATTGCTATTATGATATTGACAGATACGAGACGAATGAATTACGCGTATTGATTCGACTTTGCTTCAAAGAGAAGACAATTTCTTGTTATTTTCTTGTCTCTCTCTCTCTCTCTCTCTCTCTCTCTCTCTCTCTCTCTCTCTCTCTCTCGCTCTCTCTCCATCTCATTTTTCTTATCAAACGATTACAGTGTATCGGTGTAATAGTACGTGTCGCGATATATAAATACGATTCTATCCTGGGGCGGAATAAAATTTCATTCGGAATGACAGACTTCGAAACAGGGATTTTGAACGACGAGATTTATGCCAACCCACGACTTATTTCTTTATACCGTTTTTTCTGCCCCTTTTATCCCGCGACCTTTCTCCGTGTCCCTCGTCTCCCCTCCCCCCACCCACCTACCCCCTCCCCCCTCTACCACACACCACCCACCCGTTCTTTTACCGTTTGATGTTTCTTGGAAAACGTGCCGTCACATTACGCGTTGTTACAGGAGAATCGAAAATGCATTGAAAATAAAAGAGGAATATGATAGGCTTGGTTTGTGGTCCTTTCCCAAAGTTCTCCCTTTAATAAGGTTACAGTACCAAAGTGTAATCTGATTTATACGGCTGTTTTCCCCTCGGTACGGGGCAGCCTTCAACCCTCGACCCTCATTCCTCTTCGATGTCTGACCAACGTATTTCGAATCCCATAGGTACTTTGTCGTAGACGTTTCCTACATGACACGTAGGTAACGAGTAGGATCAGGTGCGAGCAGGTAGCTCGGCAATATATTCCCAAGCAAACTCCGTATTTCCCTTCGAAGCTTCGCTTGATCACACTTGCTATCTAATTAGCTCATCAAAATTCTCTTCCATTTAATAATCGTGAAAGTGTTGAAAAAGAAAATGAGAGAGAGAGAGAGAGAGAGAGAGAGAGAGAAAAAGAGAGAGAGAGAGAGAAGGAGAGAGGGAAAGAGACAGATAAAATCGAAGAAGTCCGGGCGAGCTTTCAAAGAAGGAAGTAATAAATTTTCAATTTTCTCGGCCACGTCTTGTCGACGACTACCACGACGCACCGCGCTCGACTATCCCATTGTTTTCAATGCCGCTGATAAAATAACGATCGAAGATACCGATCTCGTAGAAAGAAGAACTTTTCCTTATATTTCTTAAGTCGCCGTTCGCTGCTTCGTAAACGATAATATCCATTCATTATGAAGGATGTTAGTATAAATTAAAAGAGCGTCGTATTGCCACAGCTTTTCCCAGGGACGATTTTTGTACATTTTTCTTTGGTTATAGATAGGAAAGGTTGATTATAATTCGAGGAGGTATGGGGGAAAGTGGAAAAAAAAAAAAAAGAAACAAATTGATCTTTTAATTTCCCTTCTCGCAATAGAGCAACCGTACATTCGAGATAGAATTATTTAGTCGAAATAAAGTGTAAAATTTTAATTTCATGCCAGAGAAAAACAAATGTTCCTTCGAACAGAACCCAACGTCCAGAAAATTAATTATAGCGAACAAATGGATCCGAAGAAATACGACGCGAAGTGCGATCGAAGAGGAGAGATTGAAAGAGTCGGCGGGGAGAAAAAAGAAGGACACCCAGTGTACCGAGAACGACGGAGTACGATCATTAAAAACGTCATCGTACGAATGCAAGCGATCTCTTCCATTCTCCTCCTTCAATGTCTCCCCTCCCCTCTCCCCCCCCCCCAAAAAAAAAAGAACGAAAGTATCTACGGAAACACATTGGCGAATTGTATCGATGGAAGATCGAAACCGAAATTTCGATTGATTTCGTTGCTGGTACCGTGCCGGTTCGCCACATTGTGGTTTAGGAAATCGATAGACGATACGAGCGTATTGACAAACGCACGATTGTTCGCTGCAGTATTATCGGCATATCAAATATTAGAAAATTAGCCCCTCAGGAAGATGAAATTTATTCGGTGATTTTCTATCGTAAAGATATTAGCTCGGTTAATATGGGAACAAATGACGTTATATTTAGGTACGACGTTAGGTATCGATAGGTATATACCCATATCATGTAATCAATTATTAAAACAATGGCTATGGACCGAAGAAAATTGATACGGCGGGCTTTCAGCGACGTGAAAACGATTGTCTCGACGTTCATACGTCGACTCTCCATAGGAACAAACGCTGAATCAGGTGCTTCATTGTGACCCTGCAACATATCTGTGGGTATCATTAATCTAAGTTGCCCGTGAGTAATGGCCACTCTTTCCTCTCTTTTTGCGCGTGCGAAAGAAAAAAAAAAAGAAAAAAAGAAGACGAAAAGTGGGGAAAAAAGAAACGATGAAGAGGGCGAAAGTGCCGTTCGGCGGCCAATTTCAACTTTCTTTTTTTAGCATAATTATCCTCGAATCGCTTGGCCAAGAACTCCGAGGATCGATCGTACCATTCCGTAGATACTCGGAAATCTCTCGTTTCAATGAAGAAATAAAAAAATAAATAAATAAAAAATAAAAAAAAAAAAGAAAGAATAAAATTTCAATGCAGCTACGAACAGCTATGATTCTTGCCAAAGGGGGGGGGGGGCTATTAAAATGTTACGTTAGAGAAAAAAGGGAAGAAAAGAAAATGGTTGCGACGTTGCGAAAACATTTTGTAAAAAGTTCGAAAGAGAGGTTACAATGTACGCGCGAGATAGTAACGTGTAGTAAAGCGTAGTTTCAATCGTGGAACAGGCTTGCCGTTTCGCCTGTGGCAGTTGCATCTTCGATTTGTTCTCTCGCGAAAATGGACCAACAGCTCGCGTAAGTGCCGGAAAGCTTTCGCGAGTATGGGTGTCGTGTCTGTACTTAAACTTTACCCGTCAGATTCTCCATCGTACGTTCTCTCAACGTCGGTCTACTTTCGCGAAGTGGCGAAAGAAAAAAAAAAAAAAAAAAGTATGAACGGCCGAGTAAAGACTAGAAGAGAGACAAGAGAATTCTGCATGAAGTGCCTGTCGATCCTACGACCGACCTTCGTAGAAACATCGAAGTATCGCCTTTTTGAAATCGGGTTCGACGATGCGCGAAAAATAATATAGGCAATACCAAAAACGGAGATTACTGTGTTAATAAATACCAACTAAAGGATATTAATTTGAAATTACGAGTACGATGATCATTATACCACACGATTTTTACATTATTTATGTCCGCATTTTAACGACCAGAAATGATACGATACGATATAAGAAGGACGATATAAAGTATAATCTAAACTCGGTGCGCTGGTAGTTCGGTGATACGGCGGAGTAAGCGAATCGTGAAAGTAAATTTAATGCCAAAAGAGAAAAATAATAGAGAGGAGGAGAAGTAACGATAGAAAGCGCGCGCGCGCGTACGTACGGGCAAAAGAGTGAGTGAGTGAGAGAGTGAGAGAGAGAGAGAGAGAGAGAGAGAGAGAGAGAGAGCCGAAGAAATAAAAGGCAATAGGCAACGCGAAGAAAGCAGAGTGAGATAGAAAGAACATGAGAGACGGTAACTCTTCTCACGGCAAAAGAATCATAGAAAACGAGCTAGAACCCCTGCCAAATTTCAAATGCGGCAATGCCGGCGAAGCTAAACTCCACCTCCCGTTATCGTCTTCGTTGCTATTGCCGTTCCTGTTGCCTCGCTATTCTCAACTATGGCATAATGCGATGTTCGAAGTTTTTCGTATCTTTGCCCGGAGGTGGATATCGTAGTATCCGGAATACCCTCGAAATCTACTACGTTAACATCGGTCAGCGTTAACACGGTGGGTGGATACTAAAGTAAGAAGGAACGAAAGGAGAGAAAGAGAGGCACTCAATGCCACGATTTCGTTTCATCGGATTTTATTTCGCTATTAGCAGATGATAAAGCCTTCTGCTAGTCGAGGAACAAAATAAAACTGAGAAGTGGGAAGGATGGAAAGCCGACGGGGAGGGAATAAGAAAGAACGCGCGAGAGTGTAAGAGAGATAGACAGAGAGAGAGAGAGAGAGAGAGAGAGAGAGAGAGAGATGGTGACGATACCAGCTAGACGATAGTTTGGAAGAATTGCAGCAGTTTCGTAACTGTTTTCCGTTCTTCTGTTCCTTCAACTGTTTTCCACGCTCTACTGTGCTTTTCGAGGTAACCCTTCGTCTATTCGGCTCTCTGCTCCCTTCTCCCCTGCCACGTTCTTTTCTCTCTCTCTCTCTCTTTCTCTCTCTCTCATACATTCTCTCTTCTCTCTTTCTCTCTCTTATCCTCTTCGTGGCATCCTCGGCGCGCGAGCTCCGCTTCAAGAAACTTTTCGTTATTATCGCTTTTCCTTCGACGAACGGTGGCACCGGTCGGCCGAGCGAATCGCCAGAAAAAGCTCACTCCGGCGTACCGCATCGGTAGTTACGGAAGAATTCTCCCTCGCCTCGTCTCAGCTAGATCCGTTTCTTGCGCTTCTTGCGCTTCTTTCGTTCCACCCTTTGTATCACTTATGTCGGAACCTTTATTACCTCTCGATCGCTCCTTTACTTGCCCCACCCACGATTCCAACTCTTTCGTTCTGTTATCCTGGACGATCGCCTCTTGTTGATTCGAGAAGGAAACAGATAGATAGATAGATAGATAGATGAAGAAAAAGGGAAAGAGAGAGACAGAGAGAGAGAGAGAGAGAGAGAGAGAGAGGACGAAGGACAGAGGGATAGAGAACCAAGAGCCAAATAAACCGACGGATAAATTTCTAACGTTCTTTCGAGGGACATCAAAGTGGATTCTTCAAATTCGAGAGCAATAACGATCGATAATATCCTTTCGAAAAGATATCACTAACACGTTATAGATATATAGATATTATGTTTCTTCATTTTTCTATTATTTTTATTATATATATATATATATATATATATATATATATATATATATATATATATACACACTATGTATAATATATTGAAAATATTCTGTTTAATATATTGAATAATAATTAATTATATTATATTATACAATATTTTCAGAATATTTTCAAATAGTTGTATAATATATTGAAAATATTCCGTTTAATATATCGGTTAATATATATTGAAAAAAATTCTAATTGGAGGATGTCAAGGTTACGTTGACGCTCGGGAAAGAGTGGAGGAAAAATTCTACGACGATATCCGTGAATTTCGTTTAACCAGCTTATTTATGCGGAATATTCATCGCTGAGGCAGAACGAAACCGTGAGAATTCTTCAAAGGGTGTTCAACCCTCCTAGTCTACTGATCGATAATAAGGGAAACGGCGGATGCTTCTCAGACGCCGCCGATTTGTCGTCGTTCGATTCTATTCATCTTGCCTTCCCTTCCTCTTTCTCTCTGTCTGTCTGACTCTCTCCATCTCTCCTCCCCCCCTCTCTCTCACTCTCTCTTTCTTTCTTTCTTTCTCTCTCTTTCTGTCTCTCTTTCTCTTTCCCTTTCTCGCGAACCTTATTATCCTTCTCTTATTTTAACCTTCGTATACCATGTTTACTTTCCTCAAGAATCTTTAATAACACGCTTCTCACCTAATGAAGCTGTAGTTTTTTTTTTCTGGAATAAAATTAATTAGAATTAAAATATATATGCAAGCATTATATATATATATTTATAAATATTTATATATATATATATAAAATATTTATAATTAAATGAGTCTGATATGTCACGCTCCGATATCCTCAATGGTAAACAAATTGGAAGAGCGACATTTCGTTAAAATTGATCGAGCAAATTTATTTCTGTAATAGAAAAAAGAAAAAAAAAAAAAAAAAAGATAAATTCACACGAACCCATACGAAACCTCAAAAAGAATTGTTAAATAGTAACACTCCCTCGATCAAAAGTTATATCGAGGCAATGTCATTAGCGTTTGCACAAGGAATTCCTCTTACGGTGATCGTTTTTAAAAGAAAGAGATCAAGACTGTTCTCGCATTAGTTTCCCGTTCTAGGAAAAAAAAAAAAGGAAATCGTAAAAAAAGATATTATTATATTAATAATGGTATTCTCTCTATAGGGCGATCGATGTCTCTTTTCTTCTCCCTTCTCTCTCTTTCTCTCTTTCACTCTCTTCTTCCCTCTTCCTCTCTCTCTCTCTCTCTCTCTCTCTCTCTCTCTTTTTTCTTTTCAGGTAAACGAATTTTTTCTTGACGTGCCTACAATTCTTACGCAAAGTTAACGCGAATATAAAGTTCAATAAGGAACGCCGATCATTTTTATAGATCGAAAGAAAAGGATAGTCGTAGGAAGGGACAAAGCCAAGGGTATCTACGAAATAACTCGTACAGTTTCCCTGTTCTCTCTCTCTCTCTCTCTCTCTTTCTCTCTCTCTCTCTTTCTCTCTCTCTCTCTCTCCATCTTTCTCCTGCGACCACGTTAGTCGCGTTTGGAACTTTCCCACCCACCCTTCCCTTCCCTATCTTTTCTACAGATTCTCAATAAACCTTTACGATAGGGTAAGAGGCAAAAGCTAGCGAAATTTTTGTCGTCGGCGTAACCTTTAACCCGAGCGTAGGAAATCAATACGTCGGATCAGAGACATCAGGGGGAGGCTCATTTCTCGAAGGAGAGACCAAAGAAGAAAAAAAATTGCCCTCTCCTAGAGGCAACGAACCGAAGTAAAATATTATAGTTTTCTCTTAAAAGGCGATTCTTGTTCCTTTCGTACGTATGATCCTTAAGTATACCCATGTCTAATGTACGTTATAGATTAAAAAATGAAGTCTCCTAACTGACCGTAAAAGAAAAAAGAAGATAAAGGAGCGATGGAGAGAGAGAGAGAGAGAGAGAGAGAGAGAGAGAGAGAGATTATTTCCAAAGTAATTATTGTGTCTGTAAAATTTGCGATAGCGAAATCGCTCGTAAATGGTTCATGCGTTTGTTATCGGTGTTCATAGATTTAGACAAGTTCATGAATAATACAGATAACGTGGAAAACCACGTCGTTTATGCTTTCGTATACAACACGCTCGTACACCATGCGGAGAAGCAAACAACGCGAACGCGGTACCAACCAACCGGTAGTAAACTTTCGATATATCCTCTTTAAAATATAATGTCAGAGAGCGGAGAGATAGCGCGCTAATCTGGTGCCAGAGGCTATCGAACCAATTTTCCTCCTACCCTCTCTATCATTGTGACGGTTAAAGTGTAAAAAGTGCATATCTTTAAAAAGACATAAATCTTGAAGCTTTACGCATTAAAATGCGCATGAAATATGTTACGTGTATGGACCTTTTCATTTTCTTCATTTTCTCCCTTTCTAATTTTTACGTTTGTGCCAACTTTAATGGTTAATTAATAAGGGAGACACGTTCCGACTTCATATTTATATCAGTTAAATACCTACTTGTTACGTTTATGTGTAATATAATTGGCGAAACGAGATGAATAACTTGCCGTAGTACGAATGATACACTAAAATGTTCAATAACGACGCGTCTAACGAGCCTCGCCGAGGTAAAAATGGACAATGTCCGACACGAGGTAAGGAGTTAACGTTAATGGCACTCGTAAGAAGGCAAAATAAAAGCAAAACGAGAGAAATATTAGAGTTGAGAAACGTCCACACGGCGAAGGCAACCTACTAAACGAGACTAACAAGAACGATAAGGTTTTTCTTCGAGTATGGCAAAACAAATCATTCTCGGTAGATTATTGAAAAAGGACTTTCGAAGGACGGACGATGTCACCATTGTTAAAGAGAAATATCAATGAGAAGAACGTTGCGTATGTCGTATTCGCTTACTTTTACAAAAAAAAAAAAAAAAAAAACAAAAGTATTAAAATCATAACGTACGACGTAATAAACAAGGGCGTTAAATAAATTTGATCGAAATTCAACAAAATAATAATATCGTTTTAGAAATATGTTTGATAAAATTCCGATTTTAGGATTGTTTCGTGAACGTATGGAGGTTCGATTAATCGTTCATAAAGAATTGGTTTCTGCTACTTGTAGTATGCAACAAATACGCCTCGAATCCAAAGCATAAGTCGCGATAAGTGGGAGGGAAGTTTTTCGAAGAACACCCGGGAACTATAGCTCGTACGTGACATATCAAAAACGATGTCCCTCGGTCGGCAGCGTGCGAGGTTAAAGAATCGTCTCTACGGGCTCGACCCGGATGACATTTTTTGAAAACAATAGTGCCAGCTCGTAGCATCGACGTTTCTTCTCGTGCCAGCACGATAAATCTCTTTAGTTTTTATTATTCTTCCACCATCTCTTCTTTTCCTTCTACCACTACTACCTCTTCTTCTTTCCCTTCTTCTTATTCCTTTTATACGTTTTCTTCTTTTTCTTGTCATTCTGGCGAAAATTCAGCGTAAAATGAGTTTCAAACAGCCACGATGTCCGATTGCTTGCCTATCCTCCTTCCCCCTTTCTCTCTCCCTCACTCTCTCCTTCCCTCTCTTCGTTTTCTACTCCACCTCCTAATTTTAATTGCCTATATCCATATTTCCGGAAGCTGAGATACCCTTAGGGGTTGAAAATCCATTTCTCCTGAATCTCGGCTTCGACTCTCTCTTTCTCTCTCTCTCTCTCTCTCTCTCTTTCTCTCTCTTCCTCTCTCTTCATTGCACTCTCTTCGTAGCACGTACTCTCAACTTGGCGTTCACGTGTCTACTCGAACGCAAGGAAATGTAACGACGGGAACTAACCATCGTGCTCGTCCACGAAAAGGGGAATGTCAACGCCGCAGGGACGATATTTTCAAGAATCTTTCATGATTTTCTTTTCCCCCTGGGAAATTCAGGGAACAGTCCATATCACTTAGGCCTACAAACAAAGTAATTTCGGACCGTCACTCGGTCGTTCTCCCTTCTTTTTTTCGATTAAAAAAATAATTTCTTTTTTTTTTCTTTCTTTCTTCCTTTATTTCGTCGAGAATTCGCCATGAGAAACATTTCATTGAATTTCATTTCGATAGAGAAAGTCCGGCGAATTTCAAAATTCTAGACAGAAGGACATGGACTTCCGTTAAAACACGTTCTTTCGTGGATACGATTTAAATGTTAGCGTATATCTCACGCTCATATCACGCGTGATACGTGACTTCAAGCCGTATTAAATTTTGGACGATGAAGATTTTCGCATGCAAATAATTTCGGATACAACGAGCCATCCCCGGTGTGATCGGACGTAATTCAACGAAAATTATTCTCACGACGTAGATAACCATATTATTGGCGTTAATTGACGCTACTTCCATAAGCATTACGTTCAAAAGGTAGATACCTAATTTTATTCATTCCCGTATTACCACCGTACCGATCTCGAAAACGTTCTCCATTAATACGAACAACGAATTTCCAAATTCCCAAACAATCTCAATACGACGCGTAACTCGCTCGATGTTAACCCAATTCATTTATCTATTATTGTAACTTGAATAATTTTTCCGGGCAACATTCAAGTATTAGATATAAAATGCAATCAAGATCATCCCAATAAAAAAGATTCGATCTCAAAGTTAATTAATGATCTATCGATAAGTCATCGATCGTTCATGTTAACGGCGATATGATATCTCTTATCTGTACCGACTAGTTGCGTGCGTTATAAATGTCAATAGTAGATAAAGGCAATAGTAATAGGGACGAATCGTTTGGATAAGTTCATAGATATTTTGGTAGATAAACCTATGTAGAAATCGGTCGCAATGGACCAGTTAGCTTACGATCGACCAAACGCGACGTAGGTTCGTTTCGTTGTTGTGCTAACGTAGCGACATGGTTTATTTGCATCGCATAGCAACATAAGCGGTGAAACGCTGATTTGCATAATGTTATACATTATACGACAATAAACATGCGGAGCATGGGCCATAGCATGAGCGCCATCGTCGAACGTGAACGCGCTCGACAATTCGAATTTTTCCGACTTCTTTCGCGTTAAAGCGGCTATCCAAATCGGAACGCGATCGGAATCGAACTGCATTGTTGTCGGACTGAAAATCGATTTTAATGAACGTCACTGACATATGGATCGGCTTTCGACATTGAGATAGAATCGTGTTATATCATATATTGATATGTTTCCGTCAGAGTAACAAAATTAAAGTTGTGAAAATATTTGAATGATATAATTTCCGTCGAAAACGTGTCTCATTAATTATGTTCCTGGTTCTGAACGCCAAAGGCTAAATTACTCTATAATCTCGATTCCCGCAAAAAATGTTGAAATTTTGCTTTCTCTTTTACAGTACGTATCGCTCGAGCGATAATCAAACACATGATTAATGCACATGCTAGTATACGACCGGACGAAATTTGCATAGGAGCATGTCAACGGTATACTGAGGGACCACGACACCTACGGGCCAATCAAATTAGGCTAACGTTAATGTCCCTTCCGATACTATCTAAACCTATCGACTTCACGTTCATGCGGAACAAGAACCAATCAAATTTATTTCGACACCTTGAAACATTGAAATTCTATAAATTTGTCGTTCCGCATGATTAACGCTTTAGTATTACCCAAGCAGATTTCCGTAATACGTAGTAAAATTCTTTTTCGTAAAGAGCACGGTGCTTTACTCTATCGCTGTGCCAGCAGATTTTACCTACACGTGTAATATCTAGTTATTTCTGTTAAAATCGTCCGCATACTGAAAGCAAAACCGAAAACGTGCTCGGCTATTTCACAGAGAGAACAGTTCAAGAATAATCGTTAAGAGCGTGGAAATAGAAATGAGAGAGATCGTATGTCCTTTCGGTCACATATTTATCGAAATTAAACCAATTTTATCGATGCATATATATATATATACACACACGTACACATGAGATATATACAATCGTTATTTTCCTATTTCACGTCGAATCGAAAGAAAAATTTTTGCTAGAAATATCAAACTTCGGGCACACGTGCGTTATGACAAAGAAAGGGGATACTTTATTTTAAAAAATATACTCGTGATATCCAACGACATGATATATCCAATAAACATTTCGCTATCGAAAAAAGAGTTTGGCCGGCTTTACGTTTCTCTCACTCTCATATGTTTTTCCTTTTGTAAAAACGTGACCTTGTCACACGTTCTTTCTTCTTTTTTTTTTTTTTTTTTTACAGAGAAAGGTAAGAAAGAGGAAAGGAGAGAGGGTGAACGTCTCCGTAATATTTCAAGGGCCATTCCGACACACGGCGCACCATCTTCAATGTGCTACGTTTTCCGTTAGAGCGTACGCTACCTTACGTATATATGTATATAGATACATATACCTATGTACGTGCCTTGCCTTTGCTTACGTGCTTTGTACATTTCCACCGAGTGCTTTCCACCTTCCCGCGAATGAGACCAAGAGAAAAGAGAATGTCGTCGTAAAGGTTTTGCGCGGCACGTTTTGCAGTCCGTTCGTAGGCAAACAAAGTTCTCGCTTATAAAAGATTCTAGAAGGTATTTGACGCGTGTCAAACTACGGTAGTACCAACGCACGCAAATATCAATTTATTTCAAAATTTATTTAAACATCATTCTTTTTTCTTCCTCTCCCTCGATCGATTTTATTACTTTTCTAGATCGATGATCTATCGTCGATGTGAATGAATTTCCGCGGGTCGCTTCTTTTTTCCTTTGTATTTTTCGCGTGAATCCGAGTGAGGCCATTAATTCTTCATAAGGACGCGGTCTATTATGAGAAAGTCATAACGAGCGTTACCATTTGTGTACGCAATAAAGGAAAAAAAATACTCTACAACTCTATGATAGAAAAATTACTCAAGATCTTTTTCTTTTTTTTTTTTGTTCCTTTACATTCTCTTTTTTCTTTTTTTTTTGTACTTTGAGCCTTTCATGCGTGAAAAGTGAACTCTTGCTTTCTATTTCTTTTTTTCATGGTAATTATACGCCTCACGTTTAAATGAAAAAGAGAAAGAGGAAAAGAAAGGAGAGAGAGAGAGAGAGAGAGAGAGAGAGAGAGAGAGAGGAAGCTGCAAATGTAGACTGCTGTTGGACACGCGACGTATAAAGCCCATGGTCGTTAAATTATAATAGCTCTTGCAATGCAGCCGGTGTTAAGGGATCTCATACGGTTAGACATTACTACGTCTCTCATCGTAATTACGGTTGCATTTTAGTAAAGATGTGAGCGTCGAACGGTGATCGACCTACATATAAGGGTATTATCCTAGACACGAGTGAGGCTTTACGAGTTGGTTGTAAAAGAGTGATGCTTTACGCTCGTGCTCGTCCTCGTGCTCGTGCGGCGTTAAAGCGAACTCCATCAGTAAGAGAGCTGACGACGACAACGACTACGACGACGACGACGACGACGACAATGACAAAGAACAATGTCGCGGCAAACACAACGGCGTCGACACTGGATTTTCGACAACGTGAGAAACCTGAAAGGTTCGATCGAAGTGTCGCCGAGTGAAGTGGCTGATGCTTTGCTCGGACGAACGCTTTCAAAATGGCGCGAAGGGACGATCGATCGTTCTCAAATAGAAAATTTTGTACGAAACCGCCAACGATGATGAGAGCTATAGAGAGAGAGAGAGAGAGAGAGAGAGAGATACAGTATTGCTGTTGAAAATTCGATGTTCGTTTCTCGAGCGAAAAATCTGCTTGAGATGGTTAGGCCTCTACTCTATTCGACAGACAAGATAACCGAGAAGCTTTATCGGATAAAAAGTACGTTCCTAGAGGATTCATCGAACCTTCCTTCGAAGTACCATCGACGGTCTACGGACTATCGGTAAGAAAGACGAATGCATTATGCAAGAAACAGGTCGTGGTACGGCACGAAAGAGCTGGACGGAGAAACGATTGGAAGGAGAATGAAACTTTAACTGTGTGTGTGTGTGTGTGTGTGTGTGTGTGTTTGTGTGTGTCATAAAAGAAGAAAAACGTTAAAAGAGAAAGAGAGAGAAGAATCGAAGCGAGGGTAGAAATGGTAGGATATAGCAAGGATTTACATATCATTTTATAAATTCCGAACAATGTACCTTATCCTACGTCTCTCCTTACATAGCCTCACTGAAATTTGTAAAGGTGGATGCCATTCTGTGGACCCACTAATATCGCGTAAATGACAAATGTTCTTTTATAGATTCCAAATTTCCATTTTCACTTCATCTTTTCTTTTTTTTTTTTTTTGTTTTTCTTCATCCCCGCAAATAACTGTTTAACATTATATCGACTGTTTATCGTTCGACTAATATAGTTCATCAGGCATTTTCGGACGAATATTGTTTTTCAACGATCCAATCGATTTGCAATTACACGATGTAGAAAAACGGGCGAGCTAAATGGAATCGATCGTTTCGTTAAACGTTTTGTTCAAATATACGAACTCGAGATTATCAATCAAATATGTTGCATATTTTTCTTTGCCCCATTTTTTTCTTCTTTTTATTATTATTATTTTTTTTTTGAATTCATTCGAATTCGAAGAGCGAGGAAAGATCGTAAGGGTTTTCTTCGAGTTAGGAAAGAGTTTCGATTTCTTTCTACCTTTCGTGAGATAGTTTCCATGTGTCATATAATTCGTCCAGTCAAATAATTCGAGTTATGGTTATCAGTGCAATGAAATACGCTTTACAATAAAATCGAAAGACCGCGGAGAGTGGGTCTGCGTTAAAATCCGACAATTTGATGGTAAAGTCGTCAATGCGAATTCAACGTATATCGGCAAATATCATAGCGTGGTGCTTCGGAAACGCGCCTTTACGATGTTTTACCTGGTAAAGCCAGTACTACGAGTACTTAAGAAAATGAGAACTTTAATCTTGACGCGAACGTCCCTCTCTGTTTCTTTATCCGTCGAAAGTGCTTTCGCGCTCTCCTGCTTCTCCTCCATTTTTACTACTTCTTCTTCTTCTTCTTAAATAAAAAAAAAAAGAAAAAAGAAAAAAAAACAGGAAAGAAAAAAGAAAAGACACGCGCTATTATCATAAATTCTTCTCGCCGTAAGAGTTAAGTTTATACGTTTCTAATATTCAATGTATAGATATATCCAAGAGAAAGTGGAACTGAAAACGAACGTCGCACGTGCGAGATGAAAGATTGTAATTACGCAATTTCCGCGAGCCATCAATTGAGTTTCATTCTATTAAGAAAAACATTAAGCGTATATCCTTGATTCATTATTTATTTGCTTAAGATATATTGAAGGATTTATTCGATAAGACACATGAAACATGTGCCGTGTAGATCGTAAAGATACGATTTACCTGCGTATCTCTGTTTCAAATTTTATAATTTCTCTTTTTTCTCTTTATATATATATATATATATATATATATAACCAAAATGAAATAGGAAAAATTTACGAGGAGTCTATCATGAAACGCGACAGAAAAATTCGAAATCGACGCACGATATCTCGACATTTTATTTATTTATTTATTTACTTTTATCTTTTTTTCCTTTACGACGAACGAATAAACTTTGTCCATTTTGTTTTAGCTCTATCCTAGTGCCTACCTTAATCTCTCTTTTTCCCCATCTCTTTTTACGATAGATTGAAAGATCGAAAGAACGAGAATCTTTCGATCTTTCAATTTCAATGCCAAAAATTTAATTAACGTTCTGATAGAAAAAATCGTTCCCGCTTTTGCAAAAGAATTCTTTCGAATCCTTCTAGTTGGTATATCCATATTTTTTTCCACAAGATTTCACATAGAATACGAAAGACAATTTCACAGATCAAAAATATATCGGATAAAGAAAAGCGTCTACGGAAAGCAATCGTACGGTTTTCTCGTGAAAGAGAAAGGGAGAAAGAGAGTATATGTCGCGTTCTTCGGTAAGGGTTTGCAATCCCTTCGGTCCACCCTTTGCGAATCTCGCATTCCAAGCTCTTCTGGGCCATTAGTACATGTCGGAAACATAGTTTGAGAGAGAAAAGAAAGTGGAAAGAGCGTGCACGCCATACGTAGAAGCGAAAGAAGCCGAGAGAAACAGGCTGGAAAGATGGAAGAGCCGGGAAAAGAGGAAAGAAAAAAAGAGAGAGAAGAGAGAGAGAGAGAGAGAGAAGAGAGAGAGAGAGAGAGAGAGAGAGAAGAGGGGAAGAAAGAGATAGAGGGGGTAGAAACATCTCGTACTCGTAATATCCGACCGTCTCGAGAATACAATGAGAGTTTGGACGAGGCAACCGCGTCTCCGTGTCTCTTCCTCTCCTTTTCTTTCTATTTCTTTTTATTGTTTTTTTACATTTTTTATTTCTTCTTATTTGTTTGTTTTCTATCTTTTTACTTTTATTTTTATTTTTATTTTTTTTCATTATTATTATTTTTCTTTTCCTCAGTGTCACGCCATTTGTCTCTTTTCTATTTCTCCTGCCTCTCCTTATCTTTTCTTTTTTTTTGTTTCTTTCTAAAGAAAAATGAAATAGAGAGGAAGAGAAAAGCGAACAAAAAAAAAGAAAAAAGAAAAAAAGAGAGAAAGAGAGAGAGAGAGAGAGAGAGAGAGTCTAAAGAGCGTGGTGATCTACGCAACAAAAGGTTTCTTCATATCCTTTAATAAACGACACACGCGTCCGCTCGCTTGTATTTCGCGCAATTGCTTTGTAAGAAAAGCAAAATTAACAATAAAAGAGGAATAGAAAAAGGGAAGGAGAGAGAGAGAGAGAGAGAGAGAGAGAGAGAGAGAGAGAGGGAGAGAGTGAGTGAGAGAGAGAGTGGTAGTTACTTGCAACTTGCAACATCATGGACCGAATGTTTAATGAGCAAGAAGAGAACATTTGACCTTATCGTCGAAGAAATTTAAGTATAAAAGTATCAATCTCACGCTTATTTCGAGACACCGTGTGAATACGAAACGACTGCGTAATGCTCGTTTCTTTTGATACTAGACGCTCATTATGTTCCTGCAATCTATTGGGAATGTTACCTTTCTATACACACACACACACACACACACATATATATATATATAGATTTTTAGATAGATATATTTATATACAGGTTGTATTCGTTAACGTTAAAATTCTTTCGTTTTATCGCAGAAATAATTCAACGTGCTTTCTTTCTAACGATCGTCTCGTGGCTCTTCCGCACGTTTCTTCGGTTTTCACGTGACCACAGGAAAAAGAAGGAGTGAAAGGGGGTGGGGGCGAGAACGGGGACGGGGACGGGGACTACTGGGGTTGATAGATGCTCGTGAACCGTAGAACGTGGCTCCGGCCAAAAACGACGAATGCTCGGCTTTCACGGAGAAGGGAGAATGGTAAAGGAAAACGGAGATTCGAGGAACCTGGAACGTGGTCGTGAGCACGTTTAAATACGAAGGAACTAAGAGATGAGAAAGGGAAAGAAAGATGGAACGAAGAGAAAAGAGTGGGAGGGTAAACATCGCTGAGAAACACTTAGCAAGAAAATCAGTGGCACCTCGTACGAATTACTAATTCCCTTTTCTACCATCGTCTAGACGCTTTCGAATCTAAACCGAGACTCTTTTGCCGACGTGAGACTGCCTCAAGAGGTTAGGTAGAAGTAGAAACCGAGACTTTGTTCTTTCTCCTTCCCTTTCTTCTCTTTCTATATTTCTCTCTTTCTCTCTCTCTTTCTCTCACACACACACACTCTCTTTCTTTTTTCCATTCCTTTTATTCTAATCGTACCAGCATCCGTAATTAAAGGAGAATCGTTCGTTTTATTCTATCCTCGTCGAAGGATATATTTATGTAATCGTGAAAAAAAAAAAAAAGAAATAATTTAAACGAAAGAAAAGATTTCAGTAGACGGAATAGACATTTGCAAATTCTATTGATGGACGAGTTCTTCGAAATAAGAGAGAAAGAAAGAAGGAAAGAAAGAAAAAAAAAAAAAAAAAAAAAAAGAATGAACGGTCGATTGTCCGACGAGACACGCGGAAAGCGGTTTTACCCTAAAATCGCATCGTTTCAGAGCATCGCACGTTGTGGCGTTTCTAGCGGGAGGTTTGTCGCCACACTACCATGGAAATTTTGATGCTCCGTGCAACAATTCGAATTATCATGTAAATAGCATTCTCCGCGCACCATTCTCCGCGTACCGTTGTGTTTTCGCCCAGTAGGCACCTCCTTGCAGCACTGATTTACGCGCTCTCCTTGTTTCGCAACGTGCGAATACTCGCGCGTTCACGCCGTTTCACTTTTCTTGCATTCAAAGCTCTCATGTTAAAATATATTAACTATACGTGTATAGTATAGATCTACATCTACATATGTTTCTCGCTCTTTTCTCTTAACATATAGATGTACCCTCATTCTCTCTCTCTCTCTCTCTCTCTCTCTCTCCCCCTCTCTCTCTCTCTGTCTTTATCTCTATCTCTATCTTTATCTCTATCTCTATCTCCAGTTTTCGGGGAATTCAAATAATTGTTTCATTTACGACTAAATTTAGATGCACTTAAACCTTGCGAATTAGAATTATCCCGTTAAAAGGATTCCTGAAATCTCTCCTCTCTCTCTCTCTCTCTCTGTTTCGGTCCGTTTCTCTCTTCCTCTCTCTCTCTCTCTCTCTCTCTCTCTCTCTCTCTCTCTTTTCTGCTTCACGTGTATATGACCGAAATTAAGAACTCTTCATTCATCCAATGTACGTTTCACAAACGAGGAACGATCGCTCGATAATTTTCCATTTATTGCGCATTCACTCATGTCGGTGACGACATCGTTGTTAACGACACGTTCTGGAAAACAAATAACGGTGAACAGCAGCCTCGAATTGGCGAACCGGAAGATAATCAATTAGAAATAAATCAATTAAAAACGTCATTACGTTATTGGCGAGAAATCCGTTGTGCAGCAAACAAAATGGATTTGAGCGTATGGTTGTGGACACTCCGAATGAAACTGGCCGAGGGAAGATACGTGGGAAGGGGGTGAGGAGAGGATAGTGTGAACGAGAGAGAGAGAGAGAGAGAGAGAGAATTGAACTGATAGATAGATCGTTTCCGCAATATGCGCGTATTCATGAAAGAATCAACGAGGATGATAAACGTTTAACCTCTTAGGCACGATGCGCTCACTATAGTGGCTTTCACGGATGTCATCTTTTTGAACGACGTGCCACTATAGTGGCTCACTCAATCACCGTTTAAAATTAACTGATCGTTTCCATATGTTTTGTTAACATTTTATAACGTTTTATAACAGTTTTAACAATATACAGACGGAATATACAGTCTTTCTTTTGATACGCTAATGTCAGGTATGAATTATTGTTTTTCAGTTAAATAAATATGCCATTTGCTTTCAATATACCAGACGCTCCTTTTAACACGATGATTCGTATCCTTACAAATTTGTAGAATCCTTAATAATATAAGATTTGTTACAATTCAGGAACAGATTCAGAAATCGAAAATGTTATAAACAAAAACATGCGTGGTAGGAAGAATATGATTAATAATAATAATTATAAATATTATATAATAATTATGAATAAGTTAATAGCATTTGTGGTACTTGTTATATAGTAGAATATGATGTTTTACGTGATAAACGTAAATCAACCGGAAAGTCGACCAGTTGCCCAATCGCATGGCCGAACTTTACGAAGTTTCTCGACGAAAAATTTAGTAAGTTCTTTTTATTTATGATGAGAAATATGCCTTTGTTGTTTGTAAAAGGTTTACCGCTAGCTCGCTTCGTGAATAAATAAAGGCGAGAACAACGAACGTGGATGTGTCTCATGCTCTGAGCAAAAACCAATTAAATTCTATCGACGAGTCGTTATTGCATCCATTGATGAACCAACAGAACACACACACTCGCCCAGTCAAACTAGGCTTTATCATTAGGTTCTACGACGCTCTGCCGTCAAATTTATAACGATATTAATGATAATTAATGTATGATCATGAATAAATCAATAAATTTCAATAAATCCAATCTAAATTCTAGAACAAATATGTTTATCTATTTTTCATATTTTCTCCCTCTCCCAATCTCTCTCTCTCTCTCTCTCTCTCTCTCTCTCTCTCTCTCTTTTTCTCTCTGTTTCCCTAATTTCTTTCTTTTTCGTATTTTCAAATCGATATCCTTATCTATCGTTATCACAAAGATTAACAACAATTTCCTCGTCGAAAGGTACTTTTTAATAAATTTCATTTTAACATTTTATTCGTCTATTGGAACTTCAAAGAATTTTAAATAGCGTATGCATAGATATCGCATGATATCGTAGCGTTGTATCATAACGTTACGTTTATGTCGAAAATTTCTCTAACAAAGGTAGATACAACGGTCGAACCAGATCTAACAAAAGAGAACGAGTAAAATGATCAATTTACACGTTATCGCATTTGATATCGTGCGCCGCATTGCATACAACATTCGCTTATACAGAAAATAGCACGATTTCAAATTCGAAGTTGGGACAACATTCAATTTAGCTACAAACGATACCCAATTCGACTTTGTTCATCGATGGCCGTCAACGTACTGGGTATATACAATCAAATGTAAAAATTCGATAGGTGACGTCATTTCGGTAAAGCAACGGCGAATCGACGAATTCTCTGGACGAACGTTATTTTCCCGGGAAAAAACTTTCGATGCGGAGATTGGTCCTAGGATAGAACGTGGCTCGCGAACAATATCGATGTGTTCACGACACTGCAACTCATTGACCTGATCGATGACACGAAAAAACGAATGGAAAACAAGTAGAAATCGTTTGGCCGCGATTGGCGATGCGCGTATCATTGGAAAACATTGTACGATCGACTAATTTTCCTCGGTTGACCTATACCTAAAATCGATATATTTATTTCGAATTGATGTGTCTGTGTGTATATATATATATATATATATATATATATATATATATATATATATATATATATGAACGGGAGTGAAATTAGTATGATTTTCAGAGTCCATTATATTCCCTGACGACCGAAAGCTCGTCAAATCCATATGCATAGTAGTATGCAAACGCGTGATAGAAGGCATAGGTGAAACCATTTCTATATCGAAAGCTGCATCGTGGAAGCACTCGACCCGTATTCGATCGAATAACGAGACCAACACCAAGAAAGATTCAGAGCACACGTACAGTGAAAAGCTTCAACGGGGAGGATGGGCCGTACGAATAAAGTGTCGAGGGCACAGGTGTTCTTTGCTTTCCCAACGTTTCCGTAAATAAGCAAAACAAAATAAGATTTTGAATAATTGATGTCAAACTTAGTAGTATCGAAACGAGTTCGAGCAATCAATCGATCGAACGTTGATGATCGTTTGGGTTAAAGGTATTCATCGTCTATACCACGAAGCGTGTAATTTCAACGATAGTTATGAACAAAATATGAATTACAAACGCAACAGAGAACACTCTTCTTACAACGCATTTATTAGGGCTTTATTAATTACAGGCTGATATAATGACTCTAATATAACTTGATTTTATAGAAAATAATAGAAATAATGTAAATTTAAAAGAGATAAAGAAAATGAGAAATCTCTATCCTAATCGAAAATAATTATTCCTTTCCCGTGACATCTGGTTAAGGGAGAACTTGGCACATATCTTGGTGTACTCGTTTCAACTCCATCTGCACCTTTATTCGGTGCACTCATTTCAGTAGCCCCGGCAATTGCCATATCTTATAAGTTTCGTAGCTATGACTTTAATATAGAATTTGATTGTATAAAAATCAAATTATGAGTTTCATTGAACTTTAGAAAAGAAAAAATGTGAAAAATTTGTGACTTGATCGTAATGTCAAATTCGATTCTATTAAAATAAAATTATAATTTTCAAATGAACTTTGGAAACGAAATGATTTTCAGAGTCCATTATATTGGAAAAAATTTATTACTCAACTTTAATAATAAAAATGCATAAAATATGTAATGATTCTATTCGCGTACGCGTGGCAGTGTTGGACCGGAAACGGAATGTTACGTCGTCTCAGTTTTTTAAATCTACACCACTACACTCATCACTCATAAGAGCATTTTGAGTGACAGCATGGTAGAATTAAAATATGACTGAGAGCTCATTATCGAAAGATTCTGAGGAACCTTCGAAAATAACTCAACAGCCTAATAGTTGCCCTCTTAAGCCACAGTTTGCGGGGACCTCTTCGGCATATAGCCACTTCTTTGCTTCGTGCCCTAACCACTACTACAGAATATTCGATAACTACTATTAATAAATAAATAAAGTAAAGTATTAAGGTATTAAAGTACTAAAAAATGTATTAAAATATTCAAAATTTGAAATAATTATAAACGCGTTTGAACAAGAAGATCCTATCTTGATCTAATAAATAAATAAAAAAAATAATAAGAAACCATTCACGAGTAAATCTCCTAAGAAATTTACTCTTGGTCACTCAGTGCTCTTCTACTAATTAATTACAACCAATCGCTCGTGCCGATTCGGATCTTTTGTCCTCGACATGATTAAGAGATCGGAGAGACTTAAACATTCACTTATTACTTAAGAAGTTCTGCGACGGCTCCAAAACACTCGTCCGCGATTTAGGTCGAAATCGAGGGTGAATGATTCGTAGATGGTTGAAAATGAGGTAGGTCGACGTCGAAGTTGCTCGAGATCCTCTTCAATGATGTTACTGACTCTATTACACGGTACTTATTTCTTAACGAACGGTCACTGACTCTACTTCGCGAAACTCTATTGTCCTTCATAAATATGGTCTGTACGACTTTTTAAAAAGCAATAAACTTTGCTAACAAAAACTGTTACTACTTGGCGATATTTTTATTTTACCGATACAAACACTCGATTACTTCGTTGTTACGCGCGCGATTGCAATGAAGTTCTGACACAGAGAAATAAAAACAAAATAATTAATATCCTTGTTATAATAAGAAACTGTATAAATTATTGAAGACACGTGTAATATAAAAATATACTTACTTAATATATTCATTGATACTTTAAGCAAATACATCCTGAGAGACATTCGATGTTTACTCGTCGGAATTTGAAAAAATACTAACTCGGTAAACGACAAAGTTGACGAACGGATCGTTTATGTTTATATTACGCAAAACCAACTATCCCGAGATTAAAATTTTTTAATATTGGAATTTTTAATTAAAAATATTTTAAGCTTATCGCACATTACCGTCTTTTTAACGATTAAGTGAAACGTACTTTCGTTTAAATATTATTCATTGTACTCTGTGTACGTTAAAAGTTGTTTAAATAATTGGAAAATAATGGAAGTAAAATATTATTTAAGCTTAACCGTATGATAGAAGAATTCTTCGATGTCTACTCGATGGAATTCAAACGAATATTAATCCGATTAGTGTCAAAATCGTATACGTACTATTTTATATATAGTACTTGCATACAAAAAACATAAAAAGTTGTATCTAACGATCATGCGTAAGAGTAGAGTTAAATAATTTAATATAAAATGTATGAATCGTTAGCTTTATAACGTTTACGCAATTGTACGATTGTTAATACAAATATTAATTATACTCTACTTCAACTTATACATTCTTCATTGCTTCAATGAGTTTATAATTATTTAAAAATTATACAAGCCCATTTGTAAAGATTTCCATTTTTAAACATAAAATATTTTCGAAACTTATATGGAAATTATTCTATTTTTATACAGAGACAGCACTGTTTGAAACGATTTGTTTTCTTTTTTTTCTTTTCTTTTTTTGAAAGTATATAAAACATTTCCAATAACACGAGAAAGCCTCGTCGTTTCTATTAGTTCAAATTTTCGTCCGTTAAATGAGACCATGTTCATCGAAATCTATCAAGAATTAAGTCTGGTTTCAACGCTGGCATAAACCATTATAAAAGCCGATGTGATGAACAGCCTTAATATGTATTCGTATCTCTCGATCATCTTCCAAAGGTAACGACCGTTCCGCGTCATGCGTTTTGGTTCGATCAGTTATCGATCAAAGACTGAGCTATTTGTCCATGCGTTTGATTCCAGGCTAGACAGGGATGAACAAAGAGAGCTAGATAGATAGGTAGGTAGGTATGTAGAGAGAGAGAGAGAGAGAGAGAGAAAGAGAAAGACAGAGGGGGTGGGGAAATGCATCGAGCATCGAAATGCAGCGATACGCGTGCACTTGACAATGGGTGGATGCAGCGAACACATCTCACCTTCTCCTCTGCCTCTTCTTCGATCCTCTACGGCCGATGGACTAACCCGTCATCATATCACGGACGATATCACCGAGGAAATTCCTCCGGAATTTCTAGTCATGGCGATCGCGTTCCCGAATGGCGCCAACCGATCGAACGTATTTCGGTGGAAAGCTACGAACGAGCGAACCTGGACTCGTTATCGATGCGATCGTTCGATGTAGCGTTTCGTTCGACTTGCAAATCCACCAAGTACAATGTTTCGCGTGGCGTGTACCACACTGGGAACAATCGGGTTCCATGAATACTGGTATTAGCGATTCTCTGTCCTCTAACAGAGCTTTCGTAAAACATTTCGATAATTTGAGATTTATTTTAAAGCGCTCGAATTTACATAGCCGAAGTGGAAGAAACTACTTCGTGTTTCAGGAAGAAGCTTTTCGTGTAAAGTGGGCGTTTCATGAAACCAGCGAAAAGTGCCGAGAAGAGGAAGCGTACATGAAATCCGATATCCAATCTGCGTTTCTCCTAACGATCCTGTCCGACGCGAGAGCTGCAGAGAGACGCGTAAAACAGCGGACGGCTGGACGAGCGCCAACTTGGAAATAAAAATCGCCGATTCCGTTCGTTAACGTTATCGACATTTTTATGTTCGCTTGCTCTCTCTCTCTCTCTCTCTCTCTCTCGTTTTGCCGCGCAAAATCGGTGAGACATCCGAGATTTTCTGCCCACGATGTGTCCTTGAATGACAGCTTGACGTTTTCCCAGAGAATAAAAAGACACACACATATATATATATATATATATATATATATATATATATATATATATATATATGTATACACATATACTACACTACCATCTGACCGATGACGATTACGAAAGTAAATTTAAAAAGCGCGGAAAATGCTGTATTATTTTTTACTTTTCACTTCACCCCCCTCCCGCCCACCGCCATGAAAATGGTAGATACTCGTTATTACAATTATATCATTTTCTTTTTATCTTCCTTTATTATCGCCCAAGCCGATAATATTATCCAAAAATTCTTGCAATACCGATCAATGATTCGCGAAGAGCAAAAAAAAAATCAACTTGCTTTGTAAGTTAAAGGCGTAGTAAAACAAAAGGGTAAAGAAGTTTCGTGCGAAGCGAGGCGAGATCATGAGTTTTCTGAGGAAAGAACGGAAAGACGGTGGACTCGGCGACAGCGGCCGACTATTTTCAGCTATTCCGAATCCATTACCGTGGTTCCATCCTTCTGTGCCCGAAGTCGACTACGAAGCGATGCATCATCCGTAAGTGAAGCCACGGGCCGGCGATCGTAGTTTCTCCCTCCAGCTCTTTTTCCATCGAGATCTTCCTTTCCCTTCCAGAACAAGCTCGTGCTAGGCGGTAGAACGACCATCTTCGTGAACGGGAGTCTCACAGACTTATAAATCAAAGCTCCACGAACAAATCGCTACGGAGATCCCGTGGTGGTTCCGAGTACTTCTTCTTATTCCATCTTCAACTTTTTCCTTTTCCCTTATTCTTTCCTTTATTCTTCCTTAGCTTTTCAAACGTTTCATAGAATTTTTTGAAATTCCTCATACCTCTATATATATATATATATATATATATATATATATATATATACACCCAATGTAATAAAACTAATTCAAATTTATAATAATAAAGACGAATGTCATCGTAATAATCGATTATAAAACGTTAAAAGAATTCGTACGGGACTACGGCGAGTAATTTTAGATGACGTATTAGTTTGGAAATAAGATTCGACCCTTCCAATGAGATTTTCCTCTCACAGTTATGAACGGCTTCCTGTAAAGGAGGACACGCCATGCCAAACGCGCTCAGCTTGTCAGACGTCAAAACTTTAGAAACGCTGAAGCGTTGAACTTGACGAAGTGCTACTAGCGACGTTATACGTGTGTATTCGCGCGCAAGCCAGGTCGAACAAGCTGAAACTTAACGGAGCATAATCGGAGACAACTTTGAGCTTCGCCCTTCGCCCTCTCCCTCTCTCTCTCTCTCTCTCTCTCTCTCTCTCTCTCTCTCTCTCTCTCTCTCTCTTCCCTGTTCTCTCCACCTTCCCTAGTTTCCATCGCTTTTTCTTCGTAAATTCGTCGCACGTGGTACAAAAGTTCGATAATACACTATTCTTTTATTTCCAATACTTTACTCGACTCGAATAACTACTAATCGATAAAACTGTTTAATTTCGTTCAAAAACGTCCTACGACATTTCGATTCATTCAGTTATCTAATAGAATTCAAAAATTAAAATATCCAACCACCTGAGACTCTCCTCCTCCCTTAACTAGAAACTATGCCGCTAATTATACCGGCTAATAGTGGCGCAGTTAGTTATTCTTTCTCTCTTTTTTTTTTTTTTTTTTCTTTTTTTAAGAAAAGAGGTAGAAGTGGAAAGAGTAATAAGTTACATAGTTGATGACAAACATGTTAATTATGTATACGTCACTTTAACTTTTCCGAACGGCGAAGTTCTTACCAACGGCTTCATAACTCATAGGTATGCGAGCGTGAAACTCGAAATTAACCTCGAGCAGGTGCGCGCATATCAGTCTAGCTATTCATTATAGAACAATTTGGTGATTTGAGGTTCGATCTTTCGGTTTCTGTCAAGAGTGCAGAAATATAACAGGAGTGTAGCACGAATCAGTTGCCTTTCAATTTGTGCCGGCCAATAACGATGAGCGAAACTTTCCAAGACGATATATGCATTTTTCTTTACTACTTCTACTACGGAGGGTCCCTTTGGCATCCGTGACTAGTCATGTAAAGAAAGAGAAAGAGAAAGAGAAAGAGAGAAAGAGAAAGAGAGAGAGACGGACGAAAAAGGATTTGAGTTCGATTCGCTTCTGTCACCGCACTTTAACGCACGTACGATGCAACGCGGTGGCTCTTTCATCGCATCGAGGGTGCCCATTGTCGAACGGAGGAAGAGAAATTGTAATTCAAGCAGGCAATACGCTCCGTGCGCCGAATAACGCCTCCTCTTCGTACGATGTGCCACTCTAAGAGGCTTTGCTTTCCAGAGGAAGGAGAAGAGAGAGAGGAGGGGGGGGGGGAACAGCGTGCTACCGTGAGAGCGAGAGGAAGAGGAAGAGGAAGTAGGAAAGAAGAGAAAAAAGAATACGTGACGGTGCTAATGGAAAAACTTACTCAACGAGAAACTCTTCGGAGAAAGAGAGTTGCGTTGGAGGGGGATGAGATTTTGTATAAAAGTCTGCGGGGAATCAAAAAAATGTAGTTGAGGGAAAAATGGCTAACTTTAGTCGTTCGATACTAGCTCCTCATCCTCTCTCTCTCTCTCTCTCTCTCTCTCTCTTATTCTTTCTTTCTTCGTTTTTATCCGTTGGCATGCTAGCGAGAGCACGACGTCGTTCCCATCGCTCTTATTACCGTAAAAACGTTTAACGATGGCCCGTATAGCCTCGTACGTATTTTCAGTAACGTCTAACAAGCTCGGTTTTCTCTCCCTTTAACTTTACCGTAGGCGCTCGAACATTATATCGCATCGACGCAAATTTTATGAGTTGGATCGTCGTGCATCAAAACCCGACGACGTTTATCTAAAACCTCGGCAGTTTATACTTTTATGCGACGTTCCGCCGACAAAAGCTCGTAAATCCTTTAAATTGAGAGTGACTCAGGTGTCCGATATGTCACCTGGTTTCGTTGGACGTTCGCGAATGCTCGAGCAACGCGGACTGAATTCTGAGCGACGCAACGAGCCAAGGAAGTCGATACATCGACGTCTTTTTATCCCGGCCCTCTTATCATTCGTCTTCCGTCTCCTTCTAACTCCTGCATCACTGCGATGTCTCCGTTTCGCTTCCTTTTTCATCCAGAGACGAACGTGAAAGGAATCAAGTTATTTCTCCTACTGCAGATTCCGACCTATAAATAGAGGATATCTATCTATTCCTTAGCCTTTTACGATGGAAAGACCGAAACGACTTCGAACTGTTCCTAACGTACCTTTCGAATATCTTCCCGAAGCGAGTTTTACGGGATTAAAAAATGGATCAAGTGATTGTTCGCGAACAATGATCTACGAAATCGGTACTCTCGGAATGATCTATTTCGAGAAACTATATTGCGAGATCATAAAGAACGCTATGTTAAATAGCGGTAACCTCTAATTTTCCGAAAGGAAAGCTCGGCGAAACGCTTTGGTTAATCTCGCGAGACTCGCTCGGTCCGGAAAACGAATGATTGAACGAGCGAGCGAACGAGCGAACGAGCGAGCGAACAAAATAAAGGAGAGCAAAGAAGAAAAGCTTGAATCGAGTCTCTCGCTAGACCCCTGAGACTCGCTAAAACAGCGTCTAGAGTTACCTTCGCAATTGCTTGACGCGAGCGAATTGACTGAAAATTTTTTTAATTATCCGCTCCTCGGCGAGATGCGACCTAGCCGCAGTACTCTGACCCGGTTAATCGACTTATACGTTACGACCGACTTTTCTCGCGTCGATGTTCTCCTTTTGTTCTATTCTCTTTTATTTTTCCTTTTTATTTCTCCGAAAAGAAAAGAAGAAAATTCCAAATTAATCCGATTATAATGAAAAGATGTCACGAGTCGAATTTCTTCGTCGAATCATCATTTAGCCCATAATTTTTCCCGAACGATTATAAAACCCATAAAGATTAAATTCGAAATGACCGAAACCGAATGAGCTCGCATATTTTATGCTCTCACATAAAGTTACTACATAACTGTATACGTAGATACATACATGCGTGTATTATATACGCGTAACGATGATCAATATCGACGTTAACAACACGTACGTCAACTGACAGACGATTTCCGCAATTAAACCCACTGCTCACTGGTCAAATGAAAGATCAATTTTTGATCGCTCAAATATGAAAGCGTACTAATGGATTCACCCTAGAGAACTCGTTAGTTCTCAAACGATACGAACTGTTGTTGTTTTTTTTTTTTTTTTTTTCATTTTCATTAAATTACATCAAAAACGTAACTAGTGATTTCTCTATTATATTACAGATCTTTGATGTAGATTTTAATCCAACGTCCGAACGTGCTCGTTACCGTTCTCGAAGCA
>OU426862.1:4101104-4163604 GCA_911387685.1 Dolichovespula media
TCCTTGCTTGGGAATTTCGCGCTTAAATTATAGTAAAGAGAGAGAGAGAGAGAGAGAGAGAGAGAGAACGTCGATGTTGAGGGTCGGGGATGTGGAAAACAACAACAACAAAAATATTTCAAAATCGATAGACATAGAGGTTCTCTCCCCTTTTCTATATTTTTCAAACGTATTCCCCTTTCACGTTTACCATAAGAGACCAATGATAGTTTTTTATACAATCGTAAATATCACGAATAACAACTGATGGTTTTTACCTACGATTACTTTCGGTTCAAAGAATTGAAAAAAATTCTAATGATCTACAAACAAGCAGATAACGTTTAAACGTTTGAATGCCACTTATTGCAATCCCGTTGTTCACCTTTTTATGTCGAAAAATGCCAGAACGAATCAAGCTACGTTGCACAATTGACGGTGCACTCGGTTCTATCGACATATATTGTAAACAAGCGCTATCGCACCAAAATGTCGTTTTGGCATTTTTCGACGTGAAACGAAACAACAGGCGATACTGTAAGCGTCGCTTGTCATTTTTCGATAAGATATTTTTCAGATATACCCGATACTCGAACGATTAATAATGATATAATAATTTCATTAATTACTATAAATGAAATTAATTAATAATTAATGAAATTATTGATTCCCTAATTAATTACTATTAATGATATTTATAATATTAACACAGTACTCACGGTATCATTAAACTATATATCAAAATTAATGGAGTATATAATATTAGCAAATCAATGCAATTAAGTATTCCCAGATGATTCTATTTTCCTTTGCGATAAATAACCACGAGCATTTTATAAGAATACGTTTATATTATATATATATAAATTTGGATAGAATGTATTATGTATCGATCGCATCTGTTTTTGTGCGTATAAAAGAAAAAGAAAAAAAAAAAAAGAGAGAAAAGAAAAGAGAGAAGCGCAAGGAAAATCTCCCTCGTTTTTTTCTCGTAACAATGCAAAATGAAAAACAAAAAAGAAACAAATCGAATTATTAAATAGGAAAACTAATAAAAATGTTTGCACGGTAAAAGATCTTCCGCATTAATCAAATGTTTTCACGATAGTTACATATTCCTCATTGATCAGATGTTTTCGTTATCATCTCCGTGACGAATATTTCCGAAAAAAAAAAAATATATATATATATAATAAACAGATATTATAGCATCAAATGAAATCGAAGGGAGATGATGATTAGCAAAAGGGAGGAAAGTAACTGTGATATAAACGATACGTTATCGAACGATCTTCAATGAAGAGAAAATTAATCAAAACTCACGGTAGAAGATAGAAAATCGGGAATATATCCGCCAGCGTGTTTACCCGTTTTTCGGCTGGGTTTTGAAAAACAACCGTATTTGCTCTTTGAAAGATATATATTTTTTCTTTTTATTTCTTTTTACTCGACAGTCCATGAACGCGAACGGGGGGAAAAAGTTATAAATACACGATATCGGATTTTTATTCATTAAATTGATCTTTCTCCTCTCCATCCGTTCTTCTTTCTTCATTTTGCATACATTTCTCTCTCTCTCTCTCTCTCTCTCTCTCTCTCTCTCTCGTAACTTATAATTTTATTATCTTTAACCGATCGAAGTTTCGCTTGAAAATTTACTCTATCCTATTGGGTTCGATAATCGAGGCGCTCGAAGTTTACTAAAATAAAGCTCTCTTCGTGCTCCTTCCCTTTTTCATAGAATTTTCTAAGAAAAGTAATTACCACCTGTCCGAGAAAAACAACGATTCTCGTACGTTTACTGTTTGTAAGATAACGGTCTAATTTAAACTGGTGCTTTGTAATAGAGAAAGAAAGAGAGAGAGAATGAGAGAAAGAGAATGAGAGAAAGAGAATGAGAGAAAATGAGAGAGAGAGAGAGAGAGAGAGAGAAAGAGAAAGAGAGAGAGAGAGAGAGAGAGAGGGTGAGGGAGAGAAGAAACGATTCGAAAGCGAACGCTAAGAGAACGAGGCAACGCGCTCTTGGAACGACAGTCGGCTCTCGGTTCTTGGAAAGGAATCGTGCTCGAGATACGAGCTTATCGCAAAGGCAATTCATTCCCTCGTTTTCAGAAGTAGCTGACTCGGTTGCGTATGCATTACACGCTGTCCGTTTATTTACTTCCGAAGCATCTCTCTAGTTTTCTCCACTCCTCGTACTTCAAACATTATTGACGAGAAAATAGAGAGAGAGAGAGAGAGAGAGAGAGAGAGAGAGAGAGAGAGAGAGAGAGAGAGAGAGAAGAACGAGAAAGAAGTATGTCAAAAGGAGAATTAATAATCTGTGCTATCCTAATACTTGTATCATTAATGATTTCTCTTATAACGACGTACAGAAAATATTTAATGACCGTCGGTTAACCAAACTCGCATTAAATGAGATACCAATTGGCCCCCTTCATTTGCGATAAACGTTGTAACGTCTGCTCTTTACCCCCTCCGGAAATATTAACCGAATGAAATTTTTTTGTAGAATTTCATTAAACTCGAAAACTCGTTAGGACGATATTGATATCAGAACGTGTAAACGAGTTTGAGACGTTGAAATAAGAAACTTTCATCTAGTTCCGAGAAAGAAAGTTGAATTTTTCTTTTCTATCTCGTACACGAGAGGGAATCTTTTTCTTTCCCCGGCAACATTTCATCATCTATATCACGATAACGATCGTCCCCGTCGATAACGATGGTTATTGGACGAAATAACATCCGACAGAAATCGATGGCACTTGCGACTAACGACGAGCAAATGGCGTGCATAGCGATAGCTATTATTACATCATAGGGATTTCACAGTCACGATCGTACGACGATTCATTAATAGAATAATTGCATTTCTCTAATCACGTTTGGAAGCAGATACCGTCGGTCCCTTCGGACAAGATCTACCAGTGCGTTTCGACGGATTGTAATAGTGCTTTACGAAGGTGAACCAAATCGTACTATATGGTCGCTACTACATCAACCGTTTCAATAGTTTATTCAATTTGCTTAACAATCAAACCATATTAATAGATATCACGTTGTTTTCTTCGCCAATATTATTACGTCAAAGAATACATTAATTCTATTAAAATGTTATAGGATTGCATTCTATTTCAAAATAATACCGTTTAAATCATACTCGCTGTGCAATTTTATTACGCTAATGTACGACGCCGTGTAATCGATGTGCCCTAAGTAATCGCTACGCTAATCCTCCTTTTTTTTTTTCAATATGTCCATGTCTCTCAATACGACATTGTCTTTTTTCTTCTTTATTTTTCTCTTTCTTCTTTTTTTTTTTTTTTTTGATATTTTTTAATTTTCGTATTCCGTCTCTTACAGTATCTACAATATACTCGAATATAGAAATATCTCTATTTATTTAGTTTTATTAAAAACTCGACGAAAAAAAATATTTGCGATCATCACAGGGATGGGAGGGGTGGGTGGGGGGGGTGGAAAGGTTTATATTCTCTCTCTGGTATAGAAATAAAATAATATTTACTTTTGCTGCAAAGCGTTATTAATCATAAGAAACTTACCATTTCGAACGTAAAAATTGTTTCATTCGTATGAAAAAAGAAGAAAAAAGAAATGGAAAAGAACAGACGAAAAGGGAAACACAGATCGGTAGGCAAACGAATTATCCGACTTCTTGGTTTAATTTCAATTCGTTCTGCGAAGTTTTATCCCTTCGTAAAAATTTCAACGCAAGTGATGCGTTAACGGTTGTAATCGGGAGACAGCTGCTATACGAATAAGCGATATTTAAGTAGGAGTTAAGCGGTTTTCACGTAGTAAGAAATGCGCTTTAAGAAATCAAGATGTCATTCGCGAATTCGTTGGAGGAACGACGAACGAGTGTAGGAAGGCAAAAGGGAGGATGAATACGATGGAAGGTACAGTAATAGGAAGAAAGTAAGAAGGAGTAGAAGAAGAAGAAGGAAAAAGAGGAAGAGGAGGGAAAATAATAGAAAAAGGATGAAGTCAAATAGGCGTGCAAGCGAAATCGTAGGGTGAGAAGATCGGCCGAGGGAAATATAAATCTGGAATTATAAAGCAATTTCATGGAAACCACAACAAAATTCACGAGGGGGGAATATTAGTCGTCTCCGAACGGCTGCAGGCGTTTGTATGTGTTTTTGAGCTAGACATGAAAAGGAGAAAGAAGATAGGAAGGCAACGGGTGCGGGTGCAGGGGGGGGGGGCGGAGGGGTCGGGGTAGCGAGTTGGGGGGAGGGAGTTAGTCTCGCTTTAGGTAAACTATTGCAAAGGGGGGGAGGGAGGGTCCGCTTGTCTTAATCGCGCATTACTCTTTCCTCGCCCTCGGGCCGTTTTTTCTTTTCTTCTTTTCGCAACTTCCGCGACGATTATGCGAAGATACGAGAGAAGTGAAATATGTACGACAGTTGGAATCGATTTTCCTTATGATAAAGCGCGTACAGTATAAGTCTGTGGACTCTGAAACGACGCTCCGTTACTTTGCATATTAATCTCTTTTGGCCATGCTTGATGTCTTTTTCCCCCACTCCATTTTTACTATTTTTGCTCTTTCCCTTTTTCATCTCTCGTCCTGGTATCCTTCGCACCGAATATATTTATTTCAATGACGGAGTATACGAGAAACCCGATTCGTCGGCACGAAATATCTTTTGGAAGCAGTCACGTATCGTGGAGATGTTTAAATTACGATTCCTCTTCGTTTCCTTCGATGAAACTCGAAATATTCCGATCTCATTAATATAAATACTTATAACGAAAGATTTATGCGAGAGAGTCCCGCTCGAATACATGCTCGATTAAATATCTTCCCCTTCCGTTAAAACAGTAACATACATCGCGATTTAAATCTTTTCTGCTTTCCATGATATCTCTGCGTCATATGTATGCGTGCTTTTAAAAACAATCTGTGTATTTTTATCAAGTACCGACCTATATACGTGCTATTTCTACCACCTTTTTTAAACATCTTCGTATTAATAATTCATGTTAGTGCGGAATTGAATTCAAACGCGGTGTAATCATGGATAAGTTATATTCAAGAGAGCAAAGGTTGTAAGAAGAATTAAGGACTACTCCGTGGAATTCGCGTAACCCTTGGCATTCTCGCCGCAACGATTATTCTATGATATATTATTATTAATAATAATAATAATAATAATAATAATAATAATAATAATAATAAAATCATTACTTCGCATTCTTTCAAACGAAATTCTTTTTACAAATCGATCTTCAAGTGAAAACACTTGGTGTTTTCCCGAATGAATTTCCTAAAATTATGATGCCACGTTACCTGCTAAAATCACAGTAGCGGTATTACGTATTTTATCCTTGTAGTGTTGGTTATCAATTAGCAACATCCTGTTAATTAGTAAAGTTCAGTTGGCGACAGGTTCTCCTACTCGTCGGTGAATACCTAAACTTACTGGGAACTTCGTTACTCCAATGTGGGCGTTTATTACCTCAATTTGACATCTTACCATTGAGGGAGTGAGAGTGTGAAAGATAGAAAGAGAGAATGAGTAGAAAACGAAAGAGAGAGAGAGAGAGAGAGAGAGAGAAATCGTCAGAACGTATTACTATAATCTACAAATATTAGTTCTTTATAACGCTCGACGTTTCACACGTTCGATCTCCTATCGCGTATGATTCTGAAATAAAAAAAGCCGAGTAAGAAAATATAATTGGAATATTTACCTAAGAACGAAATAACACTATATATAAAGTTGTTGTATGGTGCTATCGGATAAGTGCACAAGAAAATATAAAGACGATACGAAGGAGTTTTTGAAAAAAGTAAACTGAGAATAACTACCAGTGATGTTTTTGCCACGTCAGATAAGCTCTCCTCGATTCTCTAAGGGAAAAGAGATAAAACAACTCTCTCTCTCTCTCTCTCTCTCTCTCTATATATATATATATATATATATATATATATGCTCGCTTCCTTGATTTTTCACGAATAAAGTGAACTACTTGTCGCACCTTCATCCTCTTTTTCCTTTTCATTCTCTTTTTTTTTTCTTTCCGCTCTGATGACGAGATTTTTAAGAAACCGTCAAGAAATTTTCCAACCATTTTCATATTCCCCTTTCATAACCGTGCATTCGCGAATAAGCCACGAGATCCACGATGATTTTTCCTCGACGCGCATTCTCTCGAAAAAGATTTCAGATTATCAAGGAAAATTTACGGGGGTATAGGAAAGCAACATTGCCGCGAGCCAAATAGATTTGGCTCGAGGACGATCGTAATTCTAACTCGTGGACGACTTCGGGGATTCAAACTTATCAACTTGAGACTTTGACAAAAATCGATCTCAAACAAAGGAGAGGACATTACAAGGGGACATTACAAGTGGGCGCAGGGTACAATCGTCAAATATTGTATCTCGATTTTTGACCACCTTATACCTTCCCAACCGTCTTGTTTTTATCCTTTACTTTTTATTCTTTTCTTCTTTTTTTTTTTTTTTTTTTTTTAATTAAATTTGTAAATTGAAGTTTGATGAAACTAAACAAAATCGAGTTTACAATACATGGCCGTCCGTGCGCTAACGAATTAGACATTTTTCTGAAAAAGGAGCCTCGAGTAACACGAGCATCGAACAACTAAATTCGTTAAGGCTGCACGACGTGCTACGTTGTAATCGAGTTTATCTTTCGTTGGTACACCGTAGTAGAATTTTATGAGGACGGATCGTTATACTATAGTACGTCACGATATCGAACTTAGTAGTATATGTACGTCTTAACAACTCGGTTAAAGAGCACTTTTGAGTTTTCGTTACGATTCTAATGATATATATGTATGTATGTATATATGTATGTATATATATATATATATATATATATATATATATATATATAAATAAAATACACACACACACACTCGACTACCAAGCTTTCATTACATGATAACAACATTTTTTCTCAGAAATTTATTCCTTCCGAACGATCGAACGGATTCAACAAATTGCTTCGAAGTAATTGCGTATATATTCGTCTTTATGTACCCATGTACATATGTATTTATTTCGAGGTCTATTCTTTTCGTTAAAATTAATGGCACGTGCTCTTAAGAGAGAACAAAACTGTCGATGCAACTAATTTCATTTCCTTTTGGTAGTTTCGTGCTCTGAAACCAAAGTCGTTCGAAAGGACGACAAAATGAATAGAAAGTATGTACAAGTTATTGGCCCCTTGTATCTATCCACGATGATGATATTTTCTGCGCGTATCCGTTTTATACCTACAACAATACGCGGTATATTATGATATATGATATATGACTTATAAGAAACAACCTGGGTTTTCCTGCATAGACAACGTACGGTGTTTTCATCTCAGAAAAATCCTACTACACATGATATTATCCTTTTTATATACCATCTCTTGCCGTAATCTTTGCCAGTATAACCAAGGAAAAGTATCTTGTAGCTTCTCAAATATCTGGTACATCATTGGCGAAACGAACGAGCACGGTTTATATATATATATATATATATTGCTTTTGAAATTCTGTTGGATTCGTTTACTCGTGAGTAAATGAATGATAGAAAATAAAAGAAATAAATAAAGTTATAATTAAGTTTCCTCGATGATTTATTAATAAAAAATTGCAGAAACTTTGATTGAAATGTAATATTGTACAAAACGTACGAAATAATGAAAATATGAAAATGAAACGTTTAATATACAGTATATACACAATCATGATGTGCGTATTTATGAAATATTTCCAACTACTCACGAACTTACAAAATTTTATAAAACTTCTTCCAGCGTCGGTTATATGTATGTACATATTTTATACAAAACGGTAAACATTCGATATTTACTCGCCGAACATTTTGATACACGATTGCTTTCCAACGAATTCGATCGTTTTGACCAGTTCGATAAATATTTCCAAAGAAATACTCGGTTGTGGTTGGCATGCATGTAAGTACATGCAGAGAGAAATCGAAACCTCTCGATTACTAGAGATGAGCCGTGGCACTTAACACCATCGACATTCACAGTGGTACTATTGCACTTTAGGCTGTCAAAGACCGGCGTTCTAAGGGCATGACGCATAACGAGGCCTAATAGCGAAATGACCCTAATTTACTGATTGATTAATGACAAGGCACTGACTGCATATTCCCCTCTGATTGGAGAATTCAAAGGGATGAAACCGCGCGTCTATATATGTATAGAGAATACTGTCTGTTTGGATCATCTCTCGTCTAACCTAAATAACGAATCGACTGACTCATCTTTGCTATAATAATACTGTGAATTATAATAATAATAATAATAATAATGATAATAACAACAACAACGATATATATATATATATATATATATATATATATATATATAATGATATTAATATAACGAGCTTCGTATATATTCGTTGTCGTATCACTCGTACATTTTGCAATTTACGAAGACACTGCTGTTCTATCAATACTCTTATTCAAATAAAAAAGTTCGAAGAGTTTCGGGTCATTCGTAATTTTCCAAAGAAAGCCACGTAAGTACTTACTCCCGAAGTCGAACTAACTTTTTCACCGCCGTCGCGCCAAGACGTTCTCGCGTTATTACTTCTAACGAACCTTCCAGGTATATTTAAAAAGTTCATTCATGAATTGATCCCCATGGAAATCTGTCTTTGAATAAATCAAGTAAGAAAAATTAAAGTGTGCGAAGTCCATCTCATTAGAGAATTCCACCGTCAAAAATAATATACCAATTCCGTTTGTTAGTTCGTTCACTCGAGCATTTATCGATTCCATTCTTTGTAGATGTACGTTTATTACAGAGAACCAACCGATCGATCGAACAGTATTCACTGAAATGGCTTGATTGAATTGGACGGTAAAACCCTATAATATAAATTGCCAATAATATTTAATAAGCTTCCAGCATTTTCATCGTTTATAGATATTTAACGTATGTACGTAGCCTATAAATTATGCAATGGGCTCTGCTTTTACAACAATTATGAATAAAATTGAACAACTAGGTATCTTATATTTTTAATCTAATATTTTTCGATCTTTAACCACATTAAGAAACATAAAATACGTCAATTCATTCATAAGTAATTAAAAAGGAAACGTTATTAACGAAATCTCTTGCCGACCGGTAAAAGCACTTCTTGAGAGTTTCGAACGTTGTCATCGCGATTCTCTTTTATAATCAACACAATGACGCGAACGGTACAAGTTTTTAGTTACAAGAAACTTTCGCCTATCCAGCAGCTCTTCATTTTTTCATCGTCATCCGACGACGACGACGACGACGACGACGACCAAATTTCTTTACCTTTTATCCATCAGGATTAGGAGACTCCAGCTTCCCATTTTAAATTATACCGAGGATTAAGCCTAAATTAGCCTTCTTAATTCAATTCAAATCCCCTTGGGGCCATAGCCGTCTCGCCGCAGCATCTTCTTACCGATTCTTAAATGACTCAAACCAACTCTCTTCGTTCTCTTGCCCATCCTTCTTCCTTTCTTCTGTTTATTCTTTATATACACAACTCGGCGCGTTAAAAGCATTGTACAAAATAGTTTAAATAATCGCAATCGAAGGAACCGTAGATCTGTTTCATCCCTTTGGGAGGGAAAACAGGATATACAACCGAACTTTTAATATTCTCACATATTTTGATAACTCTCGCGATTTAATATCTCTACGTTTCCTCGCGAAACTAAAATGAAACCGTTACGTAATTGTTGTATTAAAACAAGAGATTATTTCATTTCGTCTAAGTTAATACGATGTAATAACGTAAAATCGGTCTTTTTATAACGAGCTAAAATTTCTACTAATAACAAAGCCGCAGAGTGCGGTTTATATTACTCGTTCAACATCATTATTTATCCGTGAAAGAGTTGGAATTCTCGATGGCCGAGCTTTACGTCGATATAACAGATTAAAGAAGAAAGGAGAAAGTTGATTGGCTGCTGCTGTCTTGGACGAGCATAGAAAATATTAAAATCCTTTCGATATTATTCTTTAAAAAGGAACGGGCAATAGATAACCCACACGATCGGATTACTCGTCGGAAATCTTAACGATAGTCAAAGTAGCAATATTTTCCGATAAGAACACCGGCTCGATATTCGAATTGCCATCGTATTATTTTCCTGGCGGATCATAGAATTCTAGAGGCCGTGGAACATCCCCTCAAGTAGTTTTTCGTGGTGCACAGAGGATTCTTGTAAAACTTCTATCGGCGTTTGCGAAGTGAGCCAAATAACTTTCCCCCGGTGGCGACGTTCACGACGACAACGACAACGACGTCGAGTTAGAGAACGAAAAGAGGGTAAAAAAGAAGTAAAAGAGGTGGATGAGAACGAGAAGGAAGTGGAGGAATAAGAAGAGGAATAAAAAGACAAGCTCGGTAGCTATACGTGTGCTATGCGCACACACGTGCGGAGGTGTCTCTTATGTGTGACTTAGAGTAGGAAGGTCGCTTCCGAGAAAACGAACAACCAAGAGAGTCAAACTCCTTCGGATGACATTCGTGAAGAATGTTAAGCCGAGAACCCAATCCGTAAAAAAGGATATCGTTCGAGATACTGTTCGATAGCATTTATCGATGATTGATACCTATCAAAATCATACGATTTCCTTAATCGATCTTTAAACCTAACAATAAATTATATATTTTCGATGAGAGATTTTTCATTTTATTTATTATTTCTTTTCTTCTTTATTTTTGTTTCGTTCCTTTCCCTTCCCTTTTTATAATGTATACTTTCGAATTATTTAAAACGAAGGGATAAAGTTACGGGATAGCGATATAGTGTATTAACTTACTGACAGCTAATTAAAATTCGCCGAGATCGTTATTTCAATCGAATAATTAACTAAATATCCCATCGTCGAAGTAGAAACCACAGTAACTCGAGACTCGTGACACGAGCGTTGTGGCCGATGAAACGGCCGACGTAGTTCAACCGAGAACGCTTTCAAGCGGTGCGTTACTTTCAAAGTCATACGTAGGAAAATTTGGTTTCGTTAATTGAAATGGCCCAATTGTCGGGGCTGCTCGAGGTCGAGCTAATCGATATGCGGTTCCCCGTGTCCCCGGATTTCTCTTTCCCCAATGGAACTCCAAATTATTTTGGTCGTTGCCAAAGCCAAGCATATATGTAGGAAAATGCGCGAACTGGGGAAAAGGTACGACAAACATCGAAAACGCGTAATGGCACCATATTAATATGTTACTACTTGGCCATCTCTGATTAATACACAAATATATCGATCGAAACTGTTTGAAATATTAAACGTTATATTGAATATTATGTATTTGCTTACATATTGCTATTCGTGAAGGTTCTAAAAGGACTTTATCCTCATTTACCGTCTCTCGATTGAACCTACTTCTCCATGCTACATTTGATATATCGAAATGTAAAGCCGTCTAGTTAAGTTCGAACGTACCGCAACATGGTATTTCATTATACTATGCAAGGAACATAATCGTACCAGCTTTGCGAATACAGTTATTTCTCCGTAGGGATTCGATGACGCGAGAATACTCGGATATCTTTTGAAACGTATATGTATGTATATATATATATATATATATATATATATATATATCTACATTCATACATATACATATATGTATATATATCTGTCTGTCTGTCTGTCTTTCTCTCTCTCTCTCTCTCTCTCTCTCTCTCTCTCTCTCTCTCTTTCTCTTTCTCTTTCTGTGGGTGGGTGGGTGGGTGAGTGTATGTACGTGTGTACATACGTACAAAGGAAGGTACGAGTCTACTTCGCTCGGTGCTCAGAGTATTATCGACGAACGTAGCAAGCTCGAAAGTTCAGTCGAGCGAAACCCCGTCGAAACACGTCACATTGCGTGTCAGGCTCCTTCAAATAGCACTTTATCCATTCGCCTTTGCGCGTGAAAACACTAAGTAACGATATCCGATATATACATACGTGTTCGAATTCGACCCTTTCCTACGCTCTATTTGTCGTTTACACCGTTTAGTTCCATAGTACGTAAGAAATTTGTTTATATTAAATCGATAACGGAACAAAATCTTATCCATTTAAAACGTAATTAATTATTAGAGAAACTACGAAATATCGAATTTTTTTTTTTTAATAAATGTTACTAACGATTCTATATTTTTGATAAATATTTTTTTATTCGATTAAATCTCCGCGAAACTATGTTATCTATATTTGGAAAATTTATAAAATTCTACGATATAAAATATTCTCGTCCTTTAGCAAAATCGTTCGAATTATCGCGTTTATCTATATAGATATTTCCAGACTTATGCGCTTTCTTTCCGATCAGATTTATTCGCTCCATTTGATAATCCACTTTTGGAAAATGCAGCAATCTTTAACGAAAACAAAGTTAGACTGTCAAATTTGGTGAATATAAACTCGATTCAATAGACAGTTGCTCCGAAGGCAGTATAATTGCAATTAAAAACGATTTGACGTTAATGTATTCGTCGTTTAATGCACGATCGATGTCACTTTACTAACCGTTGGGTACAAACTATCACTCGAGTTCTTCCTGCTTGATGCGATATAAAAAAAATGCCAAATAGACCTTTCCAAAAGTGTTTCATCGATAGCTCGTAAAAAGAGTTAAAATAATTCTCGCTTTGTTTTCTTATAGCTGTTAAAACAAAAGACAATATTTTTTTCGATTCTTCACGTAATTCATATTAAAAAAAAAAAAAAAAAAAAAAAAAAAAAAAAAAAAAAAAAAAAATTAAATCATTCATACCTATTAGAAAATTTAAAAGACACTTTGCTTAATTTAAAAATAGTTATGCAATTTTTAAATGTATTTAAATGTTTCACAATGACCGAACGTACGTATTTGAGATAAAGGAAAGCTTCGATAAATTTTATACTACTAACGCTTGCGATAGGTATGATCATAGAATGAATTCTAGTACGTGGAAATTTTGTTAAAATACGACGACTTGATCGATCTCAATGCGAGCTCAAATACATCGCTACATAGAAGTGCGAGAAGCTCAGATATAGACGCTGGCCCGTTCTTTGCACATGTATTATTCCAAACCACCTGAAAGCCTTTCGTTGTACAAAAGTGTACAAAAATCTCAAAAGCTTTCGTACAAATCGTAAGTCACTGTCCGGCTTCCATCTCGTCGATCGACTTAACAAACGTGGTTTATCCATTGAAGGATTACTATTCGGTACTTAGGCGAATCGTTGATCTAAGTAGCTAGCATTGCAGTAGAAAGAAAAGTCAAAGTAAATATCACGTGAGCATTTAGAAATATAATCGGAAAAGTCCATCTTCGATGAGTACTTATCTGAAAACGCAATGCCACACGAGAATCTTAAGGTAGAGGATCAATGGGCGGAAATGGAGAGGTAAAAGGGGATAGGCTCGCAATTACACCGTGATAGAAATGTAAGACACGAGGAAGTAATTATTAGAAAGTCGCTCCAATCCATCGAATAGATAGATATATTGTGAAAACAAAAACGAAAAAAGAAAAGAAAATAGAAAAATCGGGTTGACGTTCTCCCAATAATATCGATCGTTCCAGTGAAAAAAAAAAAAAAAAAAAAAAAGAAAAAGAGGAAAGAAAAAAAAATACTCGCAGAAAAATTTTCCTAAAGCGTTAAATTTCTCTTGTACGAAGTGAGTTTTTTAATTTGATTACGGCGAGTACCGTCTCTTAATGCGATCCTCTAACTATCTTTTCGGCGATTAGACTCTTAATTCTATCTACGGCATGCATTAGCGATGGACGAAGCGAATATTGGTTTCGAAAACTGATTTATCATTGACCTTTAGCGAACATATCGGCTGCATTATCGCAGAAATATTTCGATTACTGACACGAGATTTCCGACGGCGTAGGTTATTAAAGCCATTCCTCTCGGTGTTAAATCGACAACCACTCGATGTCTATCCCATACTAATCTTTTAGATAACGACAGGCAACGGGTACGAAAAGGAAAGCAATTTGTAGTTATCGTTCGACCGATCTTACGTAGAATCACCAACGATTTAATGTGCTCGATCGTATTACGGGCTTCAAAATATACCGTTAACGTCGGCAAACTGCCATTCAATTACCGATTTGGTAGAATATTGTTCGGAGATATCAGACGTAGACGGAGCAGCTGGACGGCTGTGAAACCGAGCGATCGAACATTACGCATCCGTTAACACGAGACTCCGAGTATGAAGCAGGCTTAATATCTGATTTATGCCTCCGTTAAGCTTCCAGTGCGTACATCATAAATGTACACATACACGAATCCTAGGTGTTCTAGTAAACGCCTAGGCTTTGCTCCACCTGCTAGCTTCGATTAACGTACACGTGCAACTGTTGTTAAGAAAGTTCTCTCCCTTGGATCTTGGATAAATCTTTCGTGTAGATAGAATCAGAGGAGCGAGGAATATACAAGTTGTACGCGTTGTTACCTGAAGAGATTGAGAAAGACTAATGACGACGTTCGCTCGTTTCACCTTTGTTATAAACAAAATGATTTAACTGGAAGAAAAAGAAAAACAAAAAAAAACGAGAAAATAAAAACAAAAAATGTTTAAAGTACGTCTTTGATTTCAAGGAACTATAGTAGTCGGGCATGTACACAAGCGAACACATTCTCTTGAGAGAAAGGTCACGTCGAGAATCTTTTCAAACGAGCGCGACATCGTGACGGATGCCCGAAGTAGCAAAGTTCCTTTAAACTAAGCTCTCCCCTTCGAGACGTTTACACAGCTGCGACACGATGTGTCCTCCCCTTCTTTTTCTTCGAAATAGCTATTTGTTGCCAGTGTTAAATTTCAACAGTGCCAAGCTCTATTTATACGCAAAACATTTTCTCGGAATCGAGTAGAATAAAAACGCTCGTGTACCTGGGCTACGTCATTTTTAACAAGCGAAATAAAATGCATAAAAATTGAAATGAACGAGAAATTTTTTTCATCAACCCGAACAAAGTCGCACAATAACGATGAAAAACGTAAACGTGCATCAACGAATCTCCGTTGGCGAGCCGTTAAAATGAAGGAGAAATAAAAATGGCGAAAAAGAAAAGAATTCCTTGGCACGATCGTTTACGTGACCATCTAGCTCCGATGTCGCACTGATTAACTACGTGACGTGTGTTTAATGTCGCGATCACGCGCCTAATTAGGCCACAGTAACGGCTGCAGCCCTCGCGCAACCCTTCATCCTTGCTTCGTGCATTCGAGTCAGATTGCATCTTCGTATATATGAAACATTGTATTGCGAAAGTCGAGAAGCGAATGCAAATTCTCGCCTACGGGAGCCAGACTCGACGAATGAGCTATAAGATGAAAGCAATTATATGACTTGCATGAGAGCGTACGGCTTTTCCTACACCGACCGAATATGGAATTCCAGCCATGATTCAGCAAGCTAAATGGTACTTTAAAATCAGACCGCTAAGAAATACAATTCACTATGATTATTCAACAAATAATTAATATTACGGAAGGGGAATCTTAGATCAAAGTACGGGAAAGTTGACTTCCGTCAATTTTCTACGTTCCCCATTAAATGTGTGTAAATGTACGTAGGTATATACGTATATACATACGTACGGAACAACGTAAAATTTCATTCCTTTTTTTTTTTTTTTCGTACGATCGGTTCTTTATCTTTCTTTTTTTGGTCTTTACGCCAAGATTGCTTGTAGCATAACCAATCTTTCCAATTAACTGTACGACACGAGCAATTTCACTCGTTCGCTTTTCCTCTATGGGGTGAGGGGGGAAAGAAAAAAGGAAAAAGAAAAATGAAATAATTATTCTCAGTGAACCGTCGACGCAAATTATCTCGTACGAAAAGTCGAGCGATAAAATCCAAATCCAATTAGTGATTATGACGTCGCGATAGAAAATCACGTGGTTTGGGAAGCATAAGCGGGAAAGTGCGTCGTTCAAATATACCGAACGTTCATGGCGACGATAGTGCTGTGCTACTGACGAGATATTACGACGTCCGACGCAGCGCTTGCTTTCTTCGCCTGTTATGAAACTTAGGACATTCTAATTTTTCTTTTTTCATACTTCGTATTTATACGCATATACATATAGGATGAGGTTTTTAAATTAAGACACCTAAGTATCTCGAGAACGACACACTTTTTTAAAAAGAAAATTTGAAATAAAAGTTATTTGCTTTTTGATGGAATATATAAGTATTGTATATTGCTGATGCGGATGGACGTTTCCAAGGTTATATCAAGGTCAATTTCAATCTTATTTTGCACAAAAAAAGAAAAAGAAAAGAAGGAAACGAACGACTTTTGTCGGAAACATTTTTTTTTTTTTTTTCAAAAACGCATCGTTTTCGAGATAATTAGATGTCTCGATATAAAAAAAAAAAAAAAAAAAAAAAAGAGAGAGAAAAACCTACCCTGCATATAAATACATTGCATAGCAAGATAAACGTGATTTGAGACCATCAGTTAAGACTCTTGAAAGCTTCGCCAATCTCAATCATTTCTTTCCTACCTCCGTCTGCGCTTCACAGGAAATTAGTAAAGTTGGATAACTTCTGATCGAATATAATTCCCTTAATGAATATTCCTTGAGCGTGATAAAGCGATTTATTAGCTCGCTTCGGGCTTCAAGATAGTTTCGCTTTCTTTCTCGAGTTTCACCGTGGACGATTCAACGCTCGGTGTGATTTCACCGTGACGAACGTAATGAGGCGCAAGTGTGCACCGCGAAAATACGTATAAAATAAATCGATAGGTGCTTTTTGTTCGGCAACGGCAATTACGTCGAATTACAACATATATGCGTTACGACATTAAATTCGGCAAGTGTAATTAATTATAAACGTATACTTTCTATCGTTAATAACGAATCAAATTAGTTCAGCCGGAATTCAGGGCACCAAGTATTTTGAGGATAAGCCAAAATTTCTTATGTCATAGTTGCTTGAACGTTGTTAGTCGCAATCATTACATAGCAAGAACCAAGAGAACCTACAAGAATTTTCGTACATCTTATTATTGCATTATCTGTAAAAAGATGAACGAGAAGACTACGGTAGCTGTATCGTGCGGATATAACGAGAACTTAATCTTCTACCGTGCATCCCCAATATTCCCAACTACAGTCGTGGCGTTAAGTTCTAGGGGGCGGTACTCGGTAATTAAGCGAACGATGCGTCACAGACAAAAGCTGGTACCACGAACACGAAAGCCCTACTAGTTTATCACAGAACCGGTAGCAGATTCCGGCCCTTTTCTTATCCAAGACGATAGATACGTTTACAGTAAATATAGCCAATAGGAGAGGAGAGAATCTTAGGGGAGGGATCATTGTCTCGTAAAAGAGTATTTTGTCGATTAAAGGAGACGCCGACCTTCCGAGATCGCAGCAACATAAAACATCTGTATAAAATAATTTATTTTATTTCGCAATTAATCTAAAGACTTCCGCGTATAAAAAAATAAAAAGAGAGAGAGAGAGAGAGAGAGGGAGGGAGAGGAATAGCGCATCTGTTTGTGTGTAAAAGAAGATGTAAGAGGGGAGAACTAGAATTATATACAAGATGATAATCGTTGGAGTCTGGCGTGGACTGGTCTCGACGGTCACGGTCAAGAATATCATCGTCGATGATGCAATCCACCGAAATCGGAAATCTCCAAGCCGTGACCTCCAAAGCCACCTCCTCCATAGCCGTGGCCGCCACCGTAGCCGCCACCGTAGCCACCACCGTAGCCACCACCGTCACCTCCTCCATGGACGAGTACTGGATAAGATTCTTTGACGACAACGGGGACCTTAACCGGGTAAGGTACTTCCTTATGTACGGGGAAAGGTACCTTTACAGGTACGCTCACCGGGTATGGTACTTTGACGGGCACCTTTATGGGAACCTTGTACGGCACTGGTACCGGTTTTTCGACCGGCACCGGAATATGCTTTTCCACGGGCACTGGGTAAGGTTTAGGCACGTGCACAGGGTAAGGACGATCTACCGGGATCTTCACTGGCACCGGCACCGGAACCGGTACATTCTTCTCGACCGGATATGGTGCAGGTACTGGTACTTGAACCTCTCGATGGATCGTTATAGAACTTATGCGTCCCCCATCGCCACCTCCAAGTCCACCGCCACCTCCTAATCCACCGCCGCCGCCGCCGCCGCCGCCTAATCCGCCCCCTCCGAAGCCTCCTCCATGGCCTCCTCCCAATCCTCCGCCAAGTCCTTCGTGGCCGCCAAAGTCACCGAAGCCATGACCCAAACTCAATTCCAATCCTCTCTTACTCTTCGCGTCCTTGCCATCGATGGCCTCCTTTTTTAACGGCTTCTTCGTCTCGGTGGCTAACGTTGCCGTCGCCACGAGGACGAGAAGGACGAGTGCCTGTTGACAGACCGTTCCCATGTTACTTCTAACACCCCATTTATATCCCCTCCCCCCCCCCCTCCCCTTTACAAATCGATTTCTATCTATTTATCGTCGTGAATAATTTGAAAAAAAAAAAAATAAAGAAAAGTGAAAAAGAAAAAGGACAACGGAACATAAAACGATAATATTTCAGCAATGAGTCGATTACTCGTAAGTAGAAACAAGTAAACGATAAGTTTTATAGTACGTCTCCCTTTGTCATGAAAAAAAAAAAAATAAATAAATAAATAAATCCTGAAACGCTAAGAAGATTCCTTAGCTTGGTAGCGAGCTCACCTGCGAAATGCTCATGGTAGGCTTCGGTAGTGCACACTGAAGTTGCATCGTCGCAATCAGCGGCATATATACCAGCAGGACTTTCGCCGTGGCTAGCACGGACCCACTCCCCGGAAAAACGTACGCGTCGTGCCCGGAACGTCTTAAGGTGGACCATAGAACGCTACGCTCCGTGACGCACGCGAACTAATCATCGCAAAATAGTACGGCCTTCTCAACTACATTTTCCCACGGGCTAAGGTATCGCGTGAATCGATTTGCGTGAAATCTTTCTTCCACTTATGATCAATTTCTCGTCAATAGAATCTAGGAAACTTATCATACGCATGTTTCTCTTTCATCACTCTCTCTCTCTCTCTCTCTCTCTCTCTCTCTCTTTCTTTCTTCGATCTCTTTCTCTCTCTCTCTTTCTCTGTTTCACTAGGAGAAAGAAGGCAAAGAATCACGCTCGCAATTTCGCCGCTCACTCGACGCTCGTAAACGATACCGGACATAATTCTGATCCAAGTGATCGACCGCTTGCGTAATCACCATTCTCGATCGGAAGAAAGTTTCCGGGCACTGAAACGGTGAACGTTTCTGCGTTCGCGTGCTTCGTCTCAAAGCCGCGCCTTCCTTCTTTCTTCTGGCTATTAGATATATCGATGTATGTATGTATGTACGTTCTAGGGCATGAATTCGCAAAGATGTGAATAAGTCCAGGAAGGATTCGAAACGAGCAAGCTGGCCGGCCTGTCGCCTACGTATGTAAATCAATTAAACGCGCTAACGTGTAACGCGCTTCCGTGTAAAGCTACAATTTCACGCGCCGTTTCGACGAATGATAGCGTTCACGCACTTCGTTTCCTTTTCTTTATGCCGGGAGAAAGAGAAAGATAGAAGGGAACAAGTGCGAAAACCTTCCTTTCTTTCCCCAATCGTGCAACGTTACACTCGTGATCACAATTTCGACGTTTGCTCGCGCCTCGTCGAAGGAAAAAAAAAAAAGAAAAAAAAAAGAAAAAACAACGAAAAAGAAAACAAATTTACCGGACGTAACTCCCGGCTATCGATGCTCTCGACCAGGAGGTCGTTGCGTAATAACGGTACGTTTCTGACCGGCAAAGAAAGTTTTTGGTAACGCATAATTTTAGAGAAAATTGTCAGCTCATTATAAAAATACCCAACACCGTCCATATCGTTCTCCGGATAAAAAGGAAGATGTAAGTGTAGAAGTTGCGAAGAGAAACGGAAATTGTGTTACGTCTCTCCTCTCTCTACTCTCTCTCTCTCTCTCTCGATTTTTCTTTTTCTTCATTTCTAGATTTCGAGGCTCCTCTCGCTAATTAATTCGCTTATTTATGGCACGACGCCTTTCGATGATTACGATCGTAAATATAATTAAGCTACGCGAGTTTTGATGTCGATGTTGGTGTGAGAACGGATGATAATAATGGTGGTGGGACTGTCGCGAAAACGAACGAACGAACGCGCAGCTTTCTCTCTTCGTCCTCCTCGCTTAGTGGACACTGGGTAATTGAGAGATTCCCGGCATCATGCTCGGTGCTCGGTTAATTACTAGATAGATGCACTAGGGGAAGTCGTCGTTGCGCGTTAATCCGACAAGCGTCGATATTGCGTCGTGATTGCGTTGCGAACAACTCATGGAAATCATCTTTCGGCGCTTTCCCTCCCTCTCTCTCTCTCTCTCTATCTATCTATCTATCTATCTATCTATCTCTATTTATCTATTCATCTATCTATCTATCTATTCATGTATCTTTTATTTTTTGATCTCCCGTTCGTGTACTAATCCAGACTAAAAACGTAAAATTATCGATTTAATGGCGCAATCTACTGCTTGTCAATTATATTATTCGAGACTTTCACGAGCGAAAATTTATTGGTACTGCGTAAAATGGTTTGTCATCCGCGAAAGGAAGCAAGCTTTTTACTCAAACCTTTCACAGAATCTGCGATAATTCTTGGCGATAACGTCAGAGCAAGACCGAGCGCGTGTCCACGCAAAATCCACCAAACGAGTCAGGGTTCCTTTCTTTTTTTTCTCGATTTCATTTTTTTTTTTTTTCCATTGCCATATCCAGTTATGTAATAACACAGGATAAAAAGAAATAAAATATTTAATATTAAACGTGACTCAATTCTATTAGCGATATTATTTTACCAGCCGCTTTAATTCGTGGGTCGAATCGATACGGCAGGAACGCGCCAATGTTGATTTCGATATGAATTTAATCACGGGCAATTAAAAAATTATTTTTTATTTAGTCGAGCGTAACACATTTATTGGTTATGTGAAAAAGTATTGAGTATGCAGCCGATACAATTTACCGTTCTGTCGAATTAAACCAGCGCAACTTTTTAATACCTCTGATAGATAGCTGGCGATCGTAAAATTTCGAAAACGTTAGATATTACTCGTTAAGCGTTTGTATCGTTAATCAAATATTGCTTTACTCCTCTATAGATGATCAACGTCGAAACGTTTACGGCTATACGAGATATTCGCTGGTTGAGAAATTGTGTCCGCGCCGTTTGTTAGGCGCCGTTTATCGATCGACTCGAATCGTTTCTTTCGCTCGATAAGGAAAAGTTAAGGATCGAGGGTAGTACGAAGAAAATCGAGGACGGTGGGACACTACTTTAAAGCGCAAATTACGTTTGCACTGAAACGACGAAGGGGTGTTGGTAGAGGGTTGAACGGCTTGGATACATCATGAGGGGATGCACAGGCGGAAAAAGGGAAAGGGCGTAACTAGAAAACGGCTTGATAAACACCTTGAGCGAGAACATCCATCCATATATTCATGAGAGTCGTAGCCCGGACGGTTCCAAAGCCTTTCCCATTATTGCATAAGGTTACGTTTGTGGTCGCTGAAGCAGAAATGCGCAGACTTTGGAGAAAATTCTCGTTGCTCTCGCCGATCTCTTAGATCCCGTACGGGTTACCTACCCATCCGACAGTGAATATTAGCTCGAACGTGGTACAGAGGCACGGCCGCAAAAAAAAAAAAAAGATCAATTTGCCATAATATTATAGCTTCCACGGTTTTGTACGAAAGGCACGCCTAAACTTTTGCACGACAATTTTGTAAATATCGCTAAGTTATTAGGAAGTACACGATCGATCGTTACCCATAATAGGATTACATTATAGCGGCCGATATAGGAGTATGTAAAAGCCGATTCCGAACTTCTCATCGACGAAGTTCCGTGTACGTAATATTACGAAGTCGCGTTATCTCGACAAATAATCGCCAACACACAAAAGTGAAGTAAAAGAACGGTTTCTCCTTTATGTGTGTACTCGACTTGAAATTCCAAAGGGAATGACCGCGGCCGCTTCCTGATGTTGTTCTTAATGCAGGAAGACTTTCGAATCAATATATCGGTGATTAAAATCTGTGTAATGTCTCGCGTATAATCGGAAATGCAACGATAATGGAGAGGACAAGGGGAAAATTGCGCCGTAAAAATAACGAGATTGTTTTTCGAGGGAGAAAGAAAAGCGTTATGAGCGAAGGAAAGGCAATAAAATTAGATTCGAGTAACTCGATGAGTTTAATACTTTCGATAGAACGATCTATGACTAATCGACTTCAAATCCATACGAGTCTCTTTCTCTAATTTGAAAACCCGTTCGTAACCGATTTCTCGAAACGGACCGCCTGGTTAAGCTGCGGTAACTACGCGCGAACGTATCGATCATCATAATCACGTCGTGCTAGTAATTTAGAATTCGACGAATATACTTTCCTGTGTTTCGTAGAGTTCTTAAAAAAAAAAAAAAAAGGGGGAAAAGTCAAGAAAATAATAACAAAAAAAAAAAACAACAACAACAGGTGTTTTATTTAATGCCACATCTACGGACCGTATCGTTTCGAAGCGCTATTTCAATTACGTCATTATAAGAACCTTCTCGAACGTTGATCGCTTCTATTCCCGAGCGAGAGACGTAGAAACCTCACGGACTACCGCGTTTCGCCTTCCGAACAAGCACGCGCTCCCTTATTCCGGCCTTCCTCGTAAATTCGTTGAAAACGATTTAACGTTCTCCTTCCGCGAGCCGAACAGAAACTATTGGGAATCCAAGAATCCTCATCTCCTTCCTTCGCGTTCTCTACGTTTTCACTATCGGTATAGCGGTACGTGACTGAAACGGCGCGCACCGACTCTCCAATCAATATTTTCAAATTCCAATTCAGATATATGGAAATTTATTCTCACCGATAAGCTTGATAAAGCACGGATATGCGAGATATTCCAGGGTACCTTCGAACAATCGAGATAGGGTAGGGGAGGGGTGGTGGGGTTCTGGGGGTGAGGTGGGGGTTACGAAGCCACCCTGAGATTAACCAAGCTCGAATGCTGTCTCGAATCGTCGTAGAACGAAAGAGAAAAGAAGAAAGGGGAAAAAAAAAAAAAAAAAGACAAGAAAAGAAGGACCGCCTGTGTACGCTTTGTCCCCTCTTTTTTTTTTTCTTTTTTCTTTCCTTCTTTCTTTTTTTTTCCTTTTCTATTTCTCTTTCGTTAACGTTGGTTAAAAAGCGCCCGGCAAGAACTCGCGTCGTACCTCGTTTCGCCACACTTGTCTCGAATTGTGTTACGCAAAAAAAAAAAGTAACGTGCACGTGAGATTAAAGATGATGTACGATTTTGCCGAGCCGGTAAAAATATAATGATTCTGCATAAGCGCGTTAAAGCGACGTAGTAAAGCGATGAGAGGGAGAACACGTCGAGGATTTATGCAATAACGATTATCAAACGAGCGAAGCGCGCAACGTAATTGACACATTATAACGATAAAGAGGACGATGCGAATTCCACAATCGTACAAAAAGATCTAATTATCTTTGTTTTTCTATAAATAAACATTAAATCAAATTAGCATCGTAAGCAATGCGATTAAAACATTATGAAAAGGAGAACTAAATAGCTTCTTTCGCAGATTATACGAGCTTGTAATATTAATCAAGTTTCCCGCGGTGCTACCAAGAAACGGAGCATCCCTTTTGTTAAACTTAATCGGATTAAAAATGATATCTGATTATAGCCATAATTAGTTACTGTCTCCGTTGCGCCGTTATTAACACTATAGTCAAAAGCTCCTTGAACGAACGGCGAGTAAAATACAACGAAATCTTGTGATTACATCGAATGTTTCCCTATCGTAATTAATAATAAATGATACCCTTCTCGATAATATTCGTACGTCAGAAAATTTATCGCGAATGCACGTCACGTTGGCAGAAAGGTTTTCTGTGTTCTCCATTCGACTGAATCGACAAGGGTCTTTCCTTTCTTTCGAAATTCGATGTTATGCACAATAAGCTCCTTCTCTCATTCTCTCTCTCTCTCTCTCTCTCTCTCTCTCTCTCCCTCTCTCTCTTTTTCTCTCTCTGTCTCTCTCTGGTTTTATTCTTTTTTCTTTTTGAGATGTGCCTTTTCCCAAGTAGAAAACCAGCAATTGTAAAACGAAGTTTGGACTTGTTACATTTAAAAAAGGGATATTCATCGTACAACAAAAAGAAACTTGAAATTTGTCATTCGGATAAATAAGTAAAACTGTCAAACGGAAAGAGAAAGAAAAAAGAGAGAGAGAGAGAAAGAGAGAAAGAGAGAGAGAAGATAAAGTACCAAAAGAAGATGAAACAAAGGAGTTTGGAGAAAAGCGTTGTCCGCGAAGTCGTTGTTCCTTCTTTCCTCCCATTAACTTCCTACTCGGCAATAATTTCATCGGCACGCTCGAGTTGCCCGTACGGACGGCCCGTTGCCAGTTGCGTCCCCCTATAAAAGCCAGGGTAGCCCATAGAGGAGCCAGTGTGCACATTGCCGACCAACATGTACAGCACCGAGAAACTGAAAGTGAGTAGCGACTGCCGCCGCTCGAATCGCACCATTCGTGAGAGAGGCTCCGCTCGTCTAAGGACTTTATTTTAAACTCACGAGAGATAGACGATTTCCTTTTTTTATTCTCTTTATTTCATTACATTAACGAACGAATAATAACAATTATAATAATCTCAAAGACACGCTCTCTATGAGATTCCCACTCCTTCTCTTTCTCTCTCTCTCTCTCTCTCTCTCTTTTTCTGTCTCTTTCACTTTAACCGGAGAAACCTCGTCGCGTTTAACGAGCGAAAAAGAAAAAGAACGAGAGAAAAACAAAAATATTAGAAAGTTAATGGATAGCGAAAATTGATATTTTTTTCAGGTGCTACTCCTGTGCAGCCTGGCTTTGATGGCCATGGCCGAGGAGACGAAGAAGAAGATTGAGTCTAGCATCGAGAAAAAGGATGAAAAAACGAAGCGCGGCCTAGAACTGAGCCTGGGTAGTCACGGCTTAGGGGGAGGTTTCGGCGGAGGTCATGGCATCGGAGGAGGTGGCTTCGGAGGAGGTGGCTTTGGTGGAGGTGGCTTTGGAGGAGGCGAACACATCTCGACCGAACATATTCCGGCGGTGACAATAACGAAACAAGTACCGGTTCCTGCTCCGTATCCAGTCGAGGTTGAGAAACATGTACCCTATCCGGTAAAAGTACCGGTTAAGGTACCCATTGATCGACCGGTTCCCGTACACGTGCCAGCACCTTATCCGGTAACGGTCGAGAAGCACGTGCCCTATCCAGTGGATAAGCCAGTACCTTATCCCGTCAAGGTACCAGTCAAGGTTCCCGTCAAAGTGCCGTATCCGGTCAAGGTGCCTGTCAAGGTTCCTTACACCGTGACAAAACCTGTACCCTATCCCGTTAAAGTCCCAGTCGTCGTGAAGGAACCTTATCCCGTCGTACTTGAGGATCATCACGGAGGTGGCGGTTTCGGCGGTGGATTTGGCGACGGTGGTTACGGTGGTGGACACGAGCTCGAACTCGGTGGCTACGGTCATCACTGAGATCGGGCTGTGATATAGCACAACGACCAACAGGGACCTCACTCTCCGAGTTTTTCCTTCTTCTTATTCTTCTTATCCCCTCCTCCACCGTAAACTACTCTCTTCTTCCTTCTATCTTTCGATCAAAACCGCGCACCGACGTCAGAGAGAGAGAGAGAGGAGACCACCGCGCAACGTCCCACGAGGAAGAGGGAATGACGCTCGTGGGTATATTAGACTCTAGAGAAAAATTTCGCTCGATAGTAAGAATGAAGAAAATAATAAAAAAAAAATGAAAGGAAAAATGAGAATGCCACTGGGAACGATCCTCCTGGCTCTCGTTCATGTCGAATGCATTGATATTGTATTCGCTGAGATTCTACCCGAACAACCTGTATTATATTATATCTTCTTTTATTTTTTTTTTTGTTTTTTTTTATATTGTAAATGAATAAAATGATATTTTTTTGTATTAAGTTACTCTCGTTACGAAACCTCCCCTCCTCTTTTTCCTCTTAATGAGCAACCTATGACGGAGGGAAAAGCGTTGCCTTAGCTTGCTTCTGACCGTGCGATTATGAAGAATTGCAAGGGGACTTTCACCCGTTATAGAACGTTGCGCTGTCGGTATATAACTCTCTAAGTGTGCCAGTAGCAAAACAACCACTTACGAGCTTATAGCCATTTACCTTTAAGACGATAGGCCATAAAAACCTTTCGTGTAAATGTCAAAGTGAGAAAAAAGCACGTTAATCGCACCCATTGAGTAAGACCTCCTCTCTCTCTCTCTCTCTCTCTCTCTCTCTCTCTCTCTTTCTCTCTCTTTCATTTTCTTTCTTTCTTTCTTTCATTTTCTTTCTTTCTTTCTTTCTTTCTTCCGAGACTCTTGACATCTCTCACGTACGCCATCGCATTACGTGTACTATGTACTTTGCAACCGAGACGTTTCTCGCGCTGTCGAGATCGTTCGGTAATACGAGCTCCTCTAGCCTCTCTCACAGATAAAACGAAGAGATACGAAAAAGATCGAGCGATGCATATGAGAATGCTGCGTAAGTATCATACGGAGAATACCGTATAAGGAGTACCGTGTAAGGTGAAATAAGTAAGAGTATAAAGAAAAATGTGGAAACGAAGGGAACAAAAACTAAACAATAGTCCGTCAGTTATCGAAGCTTATAGTCGCACGTTTCACAAAACGCATACAATGCAAAACATTTATAAAAGGAGTCCCGTGAATCCCGTAGAACGTGAAAGAGTCCACATTGTTAGTTTTCTCTTCTTATGGTTATTCCGTTAACAACGTTCGCGCGTATAAGCGAGAAGAAAAAAAAAAAAAAAGAAAAAAGAAAAAACGTCCCAACCTAAGCTTGCCACACCCAAAAGTCGTTTCCGTATGCCAACAATGAGATGCGTTCTCTGCAGCGTAACGAGAGGCTGCCGTGTAAAAAAGTAAAAATTGAAAGTGAACTCGACATATGCAAGCGATCTTAAAATCTAGGAAAGTAGGTTCCAGGGATGTAGGACGTCGAAAGTACGGCGCTTACGTACGCGTTACGTGTGCGCGGCACTACATTTTAGCAGGAGTGCATCGTTCCTAAGCGAACGGGCAACGTGTACGAGTTTAAAGTCGAGTCCGAGAATCTGAAGAAAATAAAAACGAGAGTACCGGTTCTATATTAAAATAACAGTACGTAACGTTGAAGAGCCGAAAGAGATTCTCAAGGAGTTTAAACTCTTTCCATTAATCAGAACTTCGTTCGTACAACGGCCGAGTTCATGTTTTCTGAATAAATAAATTTTTATTTGAAGTCAACGTTCCGGTAACTTTATAAAACTTTCAACATTAATATACTGCCGAGTGTAAGACTAGTTTCACTATCAACCGGACTTAATTAATGCCTTATTAGAGAGCCGAAACGCTTTGCGTATTAATGGAGAATAGTATATCTACGTGTATATCTCGTGATACAAGGAGGCAGGAAATGATGATCGCGGGAAATAATAACCGGACGAGAAAACTGTACTTTACTTACGAACGTTCTTGTTCGAAAAGAGCACGTTGACCGACCACGACCGCCGACGTAAATATCGTTTACCGTATTTATCTCGTCCCGACAATCGTTCTCCGTCCGTCGAGGAACTTATTTTAAAATCAGGAACTTCCCTAGGGTCGATCTTAGCATGTTTACGCGTGAGAAATTATTAGGCGGGCGGATACGCGGAACGAAATCGAGAAATCAAGGTGGTGGTAGCTTTCGGAAAGCAATTTGCTTCGATAGACAAGAACGAGTTTCAGTTACATAACGTATGCTGCGCGTTTATTTTATTTTATTTTATTTTTTTTTTTTTTTTTTATTATTATTATCATAAAATAATCGTATGAATTAGCATTCGTATCGCTCTCGACGTGATACATACGATTAAAAGGAATTCGGAAGAGACGATATCACTTTCGTTTATACATACGCGAGCTATCTATTCTATTTATGGTCATGTATATATATATATATATATATATATATATATATATATATAAAAGCCGAAAAAAAAGTTAAGTGAAACCACAGTACTTCCTGTCAAATGAATTGTGGCATGTACTTATATATGTACGTACAATGTTACATCATAACGGATACGGAATCACGGTTTCCGCCGTTTATTCGCGACCTAAACGGTGCCTTTGTGAGAGGAGGTGTACACATTTTCTCCTTTAGTTCTTTGCGGCAGTGCTACAAGCCGAAGGCTTGCCAACGAAAGTTCCCATTAATAAGATTGCGTCAGCGTGGAATCCGCGATCGATCAGAGAAATCTCTGACGAAACGAAACGATTCCTTACTGCTCCACCTCGCGGAAGAAAGACTGGATATAGATTACACACACACACACACACACATACATATATGTATGTACGTTGATATATCTGCACAGACAGATATTTTACGTGTCTGTACCTTATTCGCTATCGATCGATTATATTACGTCTTAGAATTAAATAGATTACACTCGACGAAAAATGTAACAAATCGACGAGAGATCGTTCCGCATCACCGTAACGAGGTAAACGGACTCTCCGTGCACCCTTCTACGATTTATGAACGGCGGTGTGTTCAAAGTATCAGATACATACACTATCAAAGCGTTTACACGTACATTCCCAACGTACTTAGACACGTGTCTATGTATCTAAGTACATACATAAGTTTTAAACAGAATGATGGTAGATATGCACCTGCTCAAGCAAACGTCAAGCACAAAGGGTAGACGCATAATAATTAGAAAAGAGGAAGAGAGAAACAGAGGGAGGAGAACAAAGCCACGAAATTTTCCATTTTATCGTTGGGACAAGAAGCTGGATCTTAAAAGATTGCACTTTTTGTTCTCACTCTCTCTCTCTCTCTCTCTCTCTCTCTCGCTCTCTCTTTTCCTCTCTTTTTCTCTTTCTCTCCTTGTATATCTTCTTTCGTCGAATCTAAAAAAAATCTACTATTATTCTCGTATAGCATGCTATCATAAAACGGTATGTTCATCAAGAAAAAGGAGAGAAATAGGGAAAAAGTGTAAAAAAGTGAGAAGAATTCTTCTGTCTATGCTGGCCGTTACGTATGTCGGCAGGGTGCGCTTGTTTGCACGAGAAATGACAGTCGGCGCGACGTTAATATTAGTATTGTAAACACACCACCCCCTACTTTCACCGTTTGCGTTTTACTCGTAAGATTGCACACCCTCTAACTGACGGTCCGTACTCGAGGGAGATGTTAGCGGGAGGTACGAGTATAAAACCGAGAGATAAAAAGTAAAAACGTAAGAAAGAGAAGGCTAGACAGAGAGAGAGAGAGAGAGAGAGAGAGAGAGAGAGAGAAAAGGAGCGTGAGAAAGAGAAAGAGGTAGCTACGTCACATGGTGACGCGGCAGATTACAGTAATGTATCAATCATAAAAGAAATGTAAAACTTTTACAATTTTTTAGCACGTTATCGAAAAGAATTCAATATCTTTTGTGTATTAATAACCGAAATATAGCAAAGAAGATTCTGAAATTAAATTTTTCTATAACGAAATTTCAACCTTTTATGTTCATAATTATGTGTGTATATATATATATATATTTTATCTTATCCAAATATTACGATGCATTAATCACAAATTTATACGTGATCTTACGTAAGTACAATATTGACGACATGGGAATCGTCGAATGTTTGAAAAAGCATGGTAAATACGAATTGTTACCACAAGTGTTCTCTGAAATACGTATATTTTATACTTACGAATATTATCTTTGTTCTTTTTGTATATCGTACATATTAATCCACAAGATCCCTGCGATTCTTGCTTCTTTATATTTTATACATTATTCAAGAAAGTCGAGTAGATTATTAATCCACGTTCGTTCCAAAATACAAATTTCGTTTCAGAAGAGTATAGACACGGTGAGTAGTCGATAAATAATTCGAGTTTACTTATGATATATGTATACGTGTTAACGTTGGTAATACTATTTCGAAAGTAACGAAAATAAATAGATAAAAAGAAATAAAGGATGATTCTTTAAGTTATCAGTTTAGAAAATACGATGTCACAAATAAATGTACTCATCGGTGAACAAATCAAATCTAATCTAATCAGTAGAACTGTGTTTCTATAAAAAAAAAAAAAAAATTACACTTCAGTCTGCTGTTAGAAATGAAGTAGAAACTCTACTGGTGATGATAGTGATCTTGAGAAACTCCAGCAAAACCTGCAAATTATTTTTTGATATTATCGCGAAGTGGAGTAGTCTTTCTCGCCTAGATCATATCAAGTAAACCGGTTGTCAATCATCTTTAAATGCTAAATAATAAATTTATCCACAGGATTACAAAAAAAAAAAAAAAACTGCACGATCACAGAGTACCCCAGGATGATTTTGAAGTATTGCGCTTTTATGGTTTTTTTACCTTTTATTATATCACAAAATGATAAATCTTCGCTAGAACTTATCGGTAAGTAAAACGAACTTGTGAGATTACTCCAACTTCGAAATATTGCTATTTGAAAATTATACATTAATTAATTGCCAGCTGTAACACAAGGAAACTAAATAAACGTCGATAACGTTAAAAAGAAACGATAATTAAAGTATATTAAGACAATACAAATAATCTGATTTTATCAATATTATTCGGTATCAATAAAATCGGGTTGAAACGACATACAATATTATTTTGAATGTACTGACGTAATACGAATAGTTCGAAATGAGTAAGAATATTGGAAAGTGTTAACATACATATAGTTGCATACATAAATAAAACATTTCGTCCGTTCCGTCCTTGTTGACTTTCTCGTCTAATTTATCAATTGCCCCTTTCTAAAGGCAACGGGAAGGACCCAGCGCAATCGAAAGTTCTCATGCTAATACCATCGCGGAATTGAAGAACTCTTGCAAACGGTGTCGTAATACATGAACGGTATACGCTCGAATACGTAGCCTCACGGAACAGTAACTGCGATTACACGTGTATACATATATTTTATGTACTTCCTTGAATATACTAATTGTCAGTAAGATCCCTATATGTAAGGCATAACAACGCTATGATACACACTAATTTATATTTACGTATCTATCATAGCTTTCTCGTATTCTATACGTATTAATATTATCATACATGTGTGTCTTATTATTATTTATTTAATAATTCAGGTAATATTACGTCTTATGTTATAATACGTTTAAATAATATACTCTAGATTTCTTACGTACTATACAGCCGAAGGACGCATTTCGTTAGACAATACCTTTAAGAAACTTGATTAGAGTGATCTTTAATTTTTCATCCTTCCTTCTTCGTTCTTATGAGAATACTAAACGTGGTAACTCTCTTTCTAGAGAGCATTGAACGCATGCGAATAAAAACCGGTCGAGTAAATAAATAAACTCGTATGACTCCAACAACTTTCCATCGTATATAGTTACATACATACATACGTACATACATACGCACATTTTTTTTCCGAGAGTGGAAAGTAGTCGATAGGACGTTCGTATGGAATATGAGTACGATTATCAATATAAACAAAATATTTTGCTGTTAGTATAGGAAGAAAAAGTTCTTATTATTTATCTACTTTTTCTTTTTCCTCTTCCAGTATGTTGTCGACGATCGTTAAAAATAAAAAAAATAAAAAAATAAAAAGGAAAAGAAAACTAGAAGGAAACCGACGTAGCTAGTTTATAAAAGCGTTTTTAAATGTAGTAAAATCTGTAAAAATTATAATTCAAACGACGCGTTACAGTTCACGAAAGGCAGAAAGGATTGTAGAGAATTTTCGTGCGAAAAATTGAATTCGTTATGCCACAATGAGATTTCCATTAAAATAAAACAAATTTAATAATATTATCATTGTTCCAATCATAATAAATCCGTAATAACGAAAATTTCCGTTTAATGTTTCCTAACTATATAATATTACAGCGTAAAGAAAGAATATACCTGCACTCGATTACACGATAGCACACATTTATCTTTTTATTGATGCAATAACGGGACGATTTAATATGCCTAATTATATTTCTAAGCTTTAATTTTATCCAACCCTATTTGTCCGTTTTACGTCCGATATTTGGAACGTAAATTAAACACGTGAAATTAATACAAGGATATTTTAGTATGTAGAATACCGCAAAATTTTCAAGTCCAAGTTTTGGATCGCAATCAAGTTGATATATACGGTAATGAATTGTTAATTAAATACAAAAACATCGGTATTTACCTGTATCCTGGCACTACTACAATAAACGTCGTTTTGAATGGATCGTTCGTCGAATTTCAAGGTATGTAAAATTCGAGTTTAATTTAAATATCAAAAGATCTTTATTCGTTTATCTGTAACACTTTTCAGCATACATGATAGCATCGAATTCTGTTAGTAATTCGACATCAAAAGCTGAGAAAATTTCATGGTCGAGCAACGGTCTTGTTCTTGGGTTCGGACAATTGCAAGTAAGTTTACTAAAATTTAGTTGGGCGATATACAATTATTTTACTTTTTCAACAATAATTATCCTCCTGAAATTCGTTTATTATAGGAAACGAACAAGGGACATTATCAAGTTCGACAATACCAATTCTTTTTACCAACGAATTCAAGCGGAAGGTAAATTGTATTTCGCGTTAATTAGCGCGTACCATGAAGAGTTCTGTAATTACTTACACTTTATTATCTACTACGCAGTTCTAATCTATTTGAAGCGGTGGAACATGAAATCCGTCGGCTTGCTCGAGTTTGCCTTGAAATGGAAATTTCGAAAAATGTAAAAATCATAACGAAAAATAATCGTCAGCTTTTTGAAAAAACCAACGATTTCGGACCAGTAATAGTTTTACCATGGTCTGATTTCGCCAATACGAATGCGGTTTCGTCTTGTACATCCTCGCCCACCAATTCGATTAAAGTAAATTTAATTATATTTATCCGATATAAGAGGTATTAGTTACATTTATAAACTAATCTTGTAAATATATTATTTTCAGATAAATGATTTAATCGACCTGTCCATTGATGCCATGATAGATATGATCAAGGTTTATAATTTAGAAAAGATTAAATTACCAAATATCAATGCAGTTCTTATTTCCAATCTAGGAGTTTTTGGCATGAAGGGTCAAATTCAAACCTTTAATGGCACTTTCGAGTGAGAGATACGTTTTATAATGTTTCACACATCTACATATATGTTCATTTCAATAGATTACGTAAATATATTTTTTCCAGGGGTTTAACGACTATTAAAAGAACAGCAAATGTAATTTTAATTCGGCAAGGCCATAAATATACGGCTTCTTGCGGTTTTGGTATATCTAATGCAATTGTACGATTTAATAAATATCAGGTAAAATTATAAAAAATTTGTATATGTATACATTTAACTGACGATTTGATAGTTTATATAATAATAAACTTATATTTTGTGATTTACAGCTTAAATACGGTTTTATAAATATATGTGGCGATATATTAGGTACAGTAGAAAATATAGCATTAAAAGCTAAAATAAGTGCAGATTATAATACTCCACAGTGTGTAATAAAATTAGAGGATATTAAAGTATCAGAGTTCGATAAATTGGAAGTGAAATTCACAGGATTTGGTGTAATGGATAGTTTTGGATCGAAATTTATAAATTGGTTTACAAAATATTTCAAAAACTATCTCAAGGGAATAATAGAAAGAAATTTGAAAATTTTGTTGGAAAAGCAAATATCAGTACTTAACTGTGAAAAATACAGGACGAAATTACTCTTGAGTTAATATCCTAATTGCTGAAAGCAAGTACATTAGATTGAAATATTTAATAATATGAATGCAATTAATCCATCTTGTGATATACATGCACGAAATTAGATTATATATATATTATTATATTATATATGTAGTATGTGTATGTATATATATATATATATATATATATATATATATATATATATATATATATATATAATTGCAACAAATAGATTTCTAATTTAAGAATAAAAAAATGGTACACATATACATAGTTTTTATTACAAAAATATATGCCTGAGTATTCTAATTCATTATTATAAGAATGATACTATTTGTTATAAAGCAATTGAAGAATTTATATATTATTATTTACAGTAGTTGGATTTGATTTTTGTACATCATCTTCATTTACAGAAGCAATTAATTTTTCATCTCTTACATTTACCTTTTTTTCATTGCTTGTATTTATGCATTTATCTTTTTCTTGTGTATTAACAGAATCATCACTAATGTCACTACCTGTATTCAAATTTGTTTGGGTTGCTTGTTTCAAAGCTAAATATTCTTCGACAGAACCAGTAGGTTTAGTTTCTACGTTATCATTATTAACTTCTGATACACGAGATGGGGAAGAATTTAAATTTGGCGAATTAGTAAGTTTAGAAAGTCTCTGACGTTCTCTTAAACGTTTGCGAATTTCTGATTGTATTTTTGATTCTTTTATAACGTTTTGAACATCGTCTGTTTGATAATAACGAGTTGCCCAAGTTTCAGCTGATTTCAATTTCTGTGAATTAGATAAATTAGTGTCTACCACCTGTGAACTCTTTTGTTCCTTTATAGCACTACTATCTTTATTTTGAATTGTTTCTTTGTCTTTATATTTACTTTTGTCATTATCACAATTTTCCAAGTCATCCATATCATCAGAGTAATTATCTAAATCAATTATTTCCTCAAAGTCAGCCAGTTTATCTTCATCGGAGACAACTTTCTGTTTTGAATGTGATACAGATGGGACAGGTTCTTCTGCCTTTGATATATTTTCTGTTATTTGCTCTTTTTCTTCGAGCAGACAAACTTTCTCTTCTTTCTTTCCTGAACATTCATCAGATTTACTATTTGTATTTAAAGAACTTTCAGATCTTACTTCACATTTAGAATGTGATTTCTTTTTCACCTTTTTACGTTTTATAGAATTATCTGCAATATTTGTAGATGACAGTGGAGTACTACTTTTATCATGTACAGTATGAGGATGAGATGTTTCTTCATTAGTATTATTAATTTTTTTATCATTATCTCTTCCCTCTATTACTCTTGATTCCTTAACGCCTTGTTCAGTAGAACTGGTAACATTATTTTTATTATCCAAATTGGTTGTACTTTCTACTTTACGTTCATTTTCTAATTTTTGATTTACCCTTGTTCCAACTTCATCATTTTCACTTTCACTAGATAATAACTCAATTGTCGGGGTAGGTTGAACTACCAACACTACATCCTCTTCATCTCCATCCATTCGTTGAGAACTAATGATTTTTTCTAATTGCCGTCGACAATTCTCCTTTGCATTTATTTCATCTTGTCTAGATTTATTAACATGATTTTCTTCAATTGTACCATTATTTGCCAATGACTTGGATTCATTTGAATTTGGTATTACATCATCTTCTTTACGTATCAAAGCTCTTATCGCCCTAGCACGCATTTCTAATTCTAATAAATCTAACAAACTATCCGCTTCTTTTTCTTTACCCGTTTCTTTCTCTTCCTCCTTTTTAACTTTGATATCTTTATACTTATTATTACTACCATCTTTATTAATATTCTTAGCTTTTAGCTTAGAATTGCCTACATCCTCTTTTTTGTTATTACTCTGTGACTTTACTTTACTTGTATTCTTATGTTTCTTTACTTTTGTTTTTCCAGATATACCATCTTCTTTCTTAATATTATCATCCTCAGTAAGCCATTCCTCAGTATCAGATATGATTTCTAAAGAAGGACCTAGTACAGCAAACATTGTTAAAATTTAAAAATCCATCACATTTATATCTTATTTAAACCCAAGATATAACTACCTGATTCATCCGATTCACTAGTGTCAGACGATTCTAACATAGGTTTCCCATCCAAAATACATAATACGCGAGTTTTGGACATCCCGCTTAATTCGCTAGCACACCATTCTTCTAGCTCCTCAAAATTCATTTTCTAGGATGGATATTTGTCAAATGTATTAAATTTAAAGAACTTACATGCGATATTATTAACTGCTGATTCTATAACACTATCAAATTTGATAAGCCTAAGATGCATCTTGTAAAAATAATTACATATAAAAGAATATATAAATTATACCTTCAATGCTTGTGGTAGCATCATACGTATTTTTTCTGGCTTGACAGATTTAAAAAGTTGACGCGCTAATTCCCGTCGATTCGAAAGATAATCTTTCATGGGCTTTAAATCTCTCGCATCTATCTCCTCGTCGGATGATACAGAGGAAGAAGAATATGATGTACTAAATTCCTGTGTAAAATAATATCTCAATATAGGAATTTTAAAATCATTACCAATAATTGTTTAGAAACTAACCTCGCTACTATGTGAATTCTTCTTCGTTTTTGACATCTTTCACATTTATATTCCTTCTATCTTGATATTAATATTAAATATATATTAAATTCTTTTTCACAATATCTCACGTACAATTAACATTAATATCTTTCATAATTTTAATAATATTTTTTAATAAAATAACATTATTTACTTTCTAATGCCGCCGGAACTACCAATGACTGCGTACTAAACATCATTGGTCGTACGAAGCGACATCTACAGATATTCTCACGCGAAGGAGTGTAATCGTATTTTCTCGACAGAATTCGTATCGATACTGCGATGAAAATTTTAATCGATTTATCTACTGCAAATAAATTCTCTTATGATAATAGTTCTTACGATAAAAATATTATTCTTTCAAATGATATTAATGGAAATTATCGTTTATCGTTCGTTACTCGCTATGTTGGCTTTGAGATGTTTCCATATGTACGTACAGAAATGTTAAAATTACTTCTAACGATAGTACGGTGAGAAAGATCGGAACAAAATTATATAAACGATACACGAGATGGCGTGTCTACAAGTGTATTCCTGGTACTCGTGCCAGAGTCACTGTCAAGTTATAACCTATCGTATTGTTGACAATAGTTTGTCAACAAGATGTCAGTATTTTAAGATAATCTTATAATTATGTTTAATAGTAAGTATATACGTATATACGGTATTCTTGATATAAACGTGATATATAGAAGGAAAGAGAAAGGTTGTCTTTATCCATGATTAATAATACTTACAAATTCTTGACAGGTGACAGCTAACCAAACGCATCAAATATATTGTATTGTCTGTATGCCATAAAAAAAAAATTTAATTAACATTCACCGCATGATTACATCCCACGATCGGAAGTGCATTAAAACACTTTCGATAGTAGTGCCTAATATTTTGTTGAATATGCATTTTATATGACATAGTAATTTATTGAAATAATAGATTAAGAATTGATACATTGCATAAAAAAAAAAGAAAATTTAAAATGTTGAACCGATTCAAATCAGTATTGATGAATGCTGTAGGTGTAACCGAACTTGACCTACAGTATCCAAATGATTCAAACAATGATTTGATGATAGATTATGTCAATTCAAATTTTGCGGTAGAAGTGGAAAATAAGCCTTATAGTCGACCTAGTTTCTTAGGACTAACGGCCGAAGAAACACAGGTATATAATTTTACTAACATATTATATCTTCGCAATATTATTTTTCAGTTATTATTATTTGAAGTAATACAAATATGTAGATAATAAAATTAAATGTATATGCATATATATATTAAATTTTATTTGATATTCGATTTCAGGTTAGTGCTGATCATAGAGTAAGACCTATAATAGTTCCAAGAGATTTAAGCCGATTACCATGGTGCGCTGGTTATGCAGAATGTATAAATGCTGGAAAAAGTGTTTGGAATGAGGATCAAGCATCTGCAACACGAGGAGACCTTAAATTAACTGATATGAACGCTACATTGCCTTATATTATGTTTTCCATGTTCGATGGTCATGCTGGATATCAAGTGGCTCTTACTGCAAGATTACACTTACACAGAATAATTCTTGTTAGTAGTATACATTTGTAGACTATGGTGTTTGTTACTTTAATTTAATACTTTATTATCAGTGGAAATATATAAAATTTTTCTTATTAGGAGAGGTTGAATGCCATACCAAGTACTGTACTATTCAATGAAGATGAAGAAGAATTTATAAAAGGTAAAGATTTAGTTACCGGTGCTATAGAATTAGCTTACAGACAAATGGACCAAATGGTAGAAGCTCAAGCTCAAAATGGTGGCGGAGGCTGTACAGCTATTACTATCCTATTTCTTAATGGCAGATTATATGCTGCTGGTGCTGGTGACTCTAGGTTTGTAATTAATCTATTTACATACGTATGTAGATAAAATAAATTATATTCATTTTTATCTTTTTAACAGAGCAGTGCTAGTATTAGGAGACAGTCAACGTGCTCTTACTAGAGATCACACTCCAGATTCTGAATCGAATCGTGTAAGAGCTTTAGGATTTTTAAGAAGTAATGAGTTATTGAAAGGTTATTTTACACCATTAGAATTCAAAAAAAGGCCATTACAGAAGGAGTTGGGAACTATGGTCCTATATAGAGAACCTTACATGACTGGTTGGGCGTATAAAACATTATCACATCTTGATTTAAAGTTGCCTCTTATTTCTGGTCATGGAAAACGAGTAAGTTTAAGCGTATAATGCCTAATATAGCTATTACTATAATAGTAGTATATTTAATATGAGTATTGTAATCACAGAGTAGAGTTATGGGTACTATAGGAGTAACAAGGGGTTTTGGTGATCATGGCTTAAAAGCAGCCAATACAGGTGTCAGTATCAAACCATTCTTATCCTCTCAACCTGAAATACAATCCTTAAAGTTGGAGGATTGCAATCTCACGGAACGAGATTGCATTATAATAGCTACTGATGGATTATGGGACGTTGTTTCTGACAAAACAGCAGCTACTATTCTTAGAAAAACACTTGCCCCAGATACACCTTCTTTAGAATATAGGTAAACTAGTTGATAAATTCATGAGAAAAAAAAACAAAATTTGTAATTACACAAAATTCTAATTACCTAATATATCAGGCTTACAATGGGTGCGCAAGAATTAGTACAAGCAGCTAGAGGTCGATTAATGGGAAGAACATGGGTGGGAAAATCTGAAAATTCCAATGAAAGCGAAGACAAGCTCGCTCCAATGGCTTCTGTTGATGACATAAGTGTAATGGTGGTACCATTGTATCCATATCTCTGCGAACATAAACAATGGTTAAAGTCAATTCAGCAGGAAAGAAAGTATTCTAATGATTCCTCACACATATCTATCAATAATTCGATACAATAATCATTTATAATTGAATTATTAAAAATGTGCATACAAACATTAGTTGCTCCTAAAGGGTATAATATTACGTATTTGCAAACAACATTAATTAGCGGTTATTTACAATTGACAAGAACAAAAATTTTATTTGTACTTTCATATATAAATTTTAATCAATAATTTCGTAAAAATGGTAAAGTGTGTATCGAAATGGTTATTTTTTACATACTGCCACTATATAAATATAAATATGTTAATTAGATTTTTGTCATTATATACATGAAGTATAGAAACTATATTGTGTTATACTATATACGAGTACATATTTATTTAGACAAACATTCCAACATTAATATATTAATATAGCCATATTATTTGAAATAGTCTTCAACTCTATAAAATGGACGAATCTCCTGGCTTTGTATCGTATTGTATTGTATTGTGTTGTATTTTATTGTATTGTATTGTGTTGTGTTGATTATTTCTTGTGTATAGTAATTCTTTGCAAGATTTTTCAAAATAGGAGATATATTATACGAGTGTAGGAAAGATTTCAAATCGGAAAGAAATTTCTGCTATATGTTAAATTATTGTCAGCAACGTTATATATTATTTCTTTAAAATTATTACCACTTAGATATGTAAGCTGGTACAAATTGATCGATTTAGCTGATATCATTGATTAAACTTTGTACATAGTAAAATCAAAATGCACTGCTCTGAGCAGTATGTAATAATTATAGATTTTATTATATTACCCTGTATAATATCTTCTTTTTAGCATATTACATTGTAATTATTGTATAAAATAAATCTAATAATGCACATACATTAGATATTATATTAATTACAAACCTTTTTATTGAATAAAACTTATATTATTATCAGATTGTCTTTCATTCCTATTGATAATGAATGAAAGATAATAACATTTTACAAATACTTCGACTTTACAAAGTGTTATTATCTCGTTAATATAATATGTTTTCTAAATTTAGATCACGACAACATGATGCACAATTAGAACAAGGTACAAAGATTCTTTAATTTTGTATGACGGCTTTACGTTCGACCGTATTACTCTTTCCTCTCCAATACAACCTACAAAATTGCAACGACAATAATAACATTCAAGCAAGCGTAATCGAAAATCGTGACTACTTACATTATTCCAACGCCAAATAATGGAAGAGCCAGGGAAAATAATAAAGTAGTACGGCTTATCAAATTTCGTGCGTGAAAGATCCAACTTATAAATCTTTCGTACGGTGTTTCGCGTTGTTTACCATATAATAAAAACTTGTATTCTTGATTTATCATTCTACATAAGTTTATTAACGAAGACATGTTTCCACTTGATATCGATGAAATTTCAATAATTACGGTCATTTACATTTTCATTTGCGAAGGCAACTAGAATCAATCTATTTTAATTACAACGTTTAACATGGCGTATGAAAACGCTTACCGTGATCTTCCTTCGTTTCTTTAATAAAGAAAATATATGTGGTGGTCTTCGGTGCCAAACTTAGTAAAAGTTTCTACGAGTCTCGTGAAAGTTCACGAGAGACAAGAGATTACAACGATTGATTTATTACCACGAACAAAAGGATGACTGAAATGAAGAGGAAAGGACCTGTTCTGTCGACTAATGGAAACAAAAGTAAATTACAAACATGTCACGATCATGAACCTCGATTTTCGACAATGTGCGGCTCCCTTCGGTTAATATACAATCCATGCGTTGAATAAATTAATTTTCGATATAACATATTATCCTAATTACGATGGGAACGATGGAAGAAAATTCTATGATCTACGATGGCACTCCAAAATGTCAGAAGAATCCCATGTTATAAGAGACAACAGAGCATTTTTATGACTACGTCCCTGCCGACTCGTTAACGACGTTCAATTTTAAAAAGTTATTACAGGGAACGATGCATTCATTCACCCTGCCAATTTCTGTCTTGGGGAAAAGCCATTGAAATTTGCATCCCTCCAAAAACGTCATTTTAGTATCGTTTATCGATGCGAATATACGCATACCTAAACGAGCTAACGAAGAGCTATTATCGACAAAAAATACTTCGCATCTCTTTCAGGAGCCTCTAACGACGATGAAGAGGAAAAAAGTCACTTGACCCAGACGTCTTTTTGTTAGCGACGAAGGTTAATTTATAAAATACTTAGATCGATGTCTGGGCATTTTGCAAACGCAGTTCACTTCTTTCTCGAAGTTCCATGTCAAAAAATGAAAGACGTCACTTTTTCAAACGACGTCATATCACGGAAACGTTTTTCATAGCGAGTTATAACGGAACGATCAGTCACGGTCATCTAGGTGACTAACGCGAAGGGTTGCGGCGTACCTAATGTTCCCACCCTGGTCAGGATGAGGAAGGAAGAAGAAAAGTAGGGTGGAGGAAACGAGAGGGAGAGTACTTTAGGCCTTATCGGAACGATCGAGACTTAAGGCTCCAGCACTTACCTCGATATATCATCGTTAGGAAAGTTTCGACGGAATCCTGATTCTAACATCAATGACCTCCTATCGATAAATCGTATCGATGTGCCATTGTCTGGCCAAAAATCTTTCTTCCTCTGTATTTTCATTTCTCTCGTTAGAGATGAAGAAACGTAGGGATCGTTTAAGCGATCGTTAAAATAGTTTCGAACTCACCCAAAAAGGTATATCCTCCTTCCTGTATTGATATAGATAGGAGTAATCATAATGATCGCTGGATGCGCCGTAACGTATCGCCGTTCCAAGATCTACTCTTAGTTATCAAATTTCAAAGCGAACTTTCATCTGTTACACGGTAGAATGAGGCTACATTTTGACTTGGCTTCCTAACATCCAGAAGTTCTAAAGTTTCGTGAAAAGCTTAATGAGAAGATCCAACAGTGGTACCTCTCGCACCTTCCCCGGGGTTTACATCGCTGACTTCTCCTCGTTAGTCTACTGCCTGACTCGTGCCCGTTGTCAACCCTCTTAGCTCTCTCGAACCTAATGTCCTTCTCCTGGAAACTAACGCCTGGTTGCCGAACGTGATGCAATGGATAATGCGACAAGTTTGTTGTCAGTAGGATTATATGACCAACTCTCCCGGTTTTCTCATGATCCTTCATGTCCTGCAGCAGATCCGTATTTGTTATTCCAGTAGCAAGATAAACGAGAATCAAAGCGAATATGTTACGACAGTATGTAATTGTGATCGGTTTATCACAGTTGAAGATATAATACGATTATTTAATAATAATTCGAAGGGGAAAAATTCGACGTTCGATCGATTGAACCGAAATGAGAGAAAGTTTCGTTCCATCATTCTTTTCTTTCTTTTCCCTTATGTTCGTTCTTTCCTCCTGTCTCGCCTACTTCACAAGTTTTTGCTATCATTAACTATATTTCTCTCTCTCTCTCTCTCTCTCTTTCAAGATAATGGTGGCCCGAGTACTACGACGTCGGCAGATTATGAAACGAGTCGTCGAGTCGAGCGAACAGCACGAGCAGGATTTTTTAAAAATCTGTATCCGTTGAAAACGAAAAGACAGAAACGATTACCCGCATGTCGTCTCTATTCATATAACCTTACACGCGTCTCTATCGGGAAAAAGCGGCTTGTGCTAAATTAACATCTTTTTTTTGAACAACCTTTATGCGGTGTCACGAACATAGACTACCGCGAATACTTTAAAATGTTACTCTCGTATATTCCACACTGACAAGATGGAAATGAATTTTCCAACGTTATACGAATCGAGAAATAAATTACTGCATATCATTGATGACGGTTTAAAGCAACGTAATATTTTTCATATTCTCGATATAGGTATTCTTACATATTTGAACTGTTAAAGATAAATTACACGAAGCTGTAATTTTCTACTAAATTCGTTTTTACGTCCGGGAGATATATCGTTTTACCGAATCAATAAATTATTATAATAAGCAATATTACCTATCATTTCCTTAAAGAATAACTTCGGTAAGAAGTAACGGCACGGATTGACTGATATTGAATTATATATCTGTGTGTATCGTTATGAAATTTGTTGTCAGGTGTGTTATTAAATCATAAGCACATATTTTATTCTGAGAAAGATAAGGCTCGAGTGTTTCGTTACTATATTATTTCCTAATAAATAAACTTGAATCATATCTCAATTAATCTCGTATCGACCATTATATCGAATGTTTTTTATCTTTTAACAATAACAAGAAACACTTCAAGAAATTTTTTTTTTTTTAGTTTTCTTCTTTTTTATATAATCTTGTAAATCTTCCTCGCTTTATACTGCGCGCGCGCGCGCGCACGCTTGTGAGTGCGTGCGTGTGCGTATGAGCGCGCGCGCGTGTGTGTATGTGTACGACTTTCCTTTCTCAGAATCTTCGCATGATCGATCAGCCGTTCCACCGGTTAGAGTGACAAATGGCGTTAGGTGTTACCTAAGCTAGTTACAGATCCTTCGGTAAATATAGACGGACAAACGTTTCCTAATTGTACTGGGAATTGTTTACGCTACGCTAGTAGCTCCTTCCTACCTTCTCCCTTTCGTTCTCTTCCTCTTCCTCTTCCTCTTCCACGATTATTCCATGTTTGCCTACACCGTTTCTTGCTTGGCTCAGTCATCTCTTCCGGAAGAACGGACGACGGTCGAGGCAAAATTCTTGGTATGGGTTAGGCTACAGGTCCTAATTAAGATCCTAATGTTTGTCGTTGGAGTAAAAATCGTTGGGAGTCTCGATAAATTAGCGAAGCGAAAGAACAAGGAATAATGGTGGTAGAAGAAGAAGAAGAGGAAAAAAAAAATAAAGAAATCAAGAAAAACGGTCTCGTTGAACGGTCTCGTTGAACGAACCCATTCACGCCGTGCAGTCAGTTTTGATTATGAAAACAGGATAAAGGAGGGTTCCTCAACGCATAGCACCTTCAATTTCGTGAAATCCGGTATGCCTACCGGGCCAATAGAAGAAAAGAATTGGAGGACCACTCGAGAGTGCCAATTCACCCTACTCGAGTTCATGATTCGTTAAAAAGTGCCAGAACAAAGGGATATTTTGTTGAGGAGGAAGGGAGGTACGGGATAGAAAGAGAGAGAGAGAGAGAGAGAGAGAGAGAGAGAGAGAGAGTAAGAGAGAGAAAAGGACGAAAAGCGAGTGGGTGGATCGCGGTAAAACGTAATAACGGGCATGGGAGTGTTCGAGCGGTCGAAAGCGCAGAAGTTCGAGCTCGTAATCGACTAACGGCCGATTATTCGACCTTATCGTGAACTCAAATGACATGCACGCGTTTTACCACGATCATGGTCGAAGCAACTGTGGCGTTCCAGCTATGCGGTGACGATCGAAGTGCCATAAACCAAAACTATCGTGCTCTTCCTCCTACCGATAGCAGATTTCTATTCATAATGTATTTTCAACAAATAGCGAGCTTATGATGCTCGTGACTCGAGCTAAGAGTATTACCGATTAGCTATATTAGAACGAGAATATAACATAGATAGACGGTTTTATAGAGTCGTAATGTTTACCCATACATACATACATACATAGAATACACACACACACACACACGGATACACATATAGGAAATATCATAGGACAAGTAGGTGAATTTATCGTTTTCACGCATTATATAAATCGAGATTGTTAATCAGTATATTAAAAATTATCATTACTAACTAGATTATCTCTAACGAATTGTACGTGCTATACGTACTATACAAAATTTTTTTAGTATTTTATTAAATTATACGATAATCACTATGCTTATCACTGCTATCTTTGATCGTATACGATATTCATTCGAGCTCGTTAAAAATCTAATCTCGTTGAATATCTCATTGCTTTTTTTTTTTTTTTTTTATTTTCGTTAAATACGCGAGTCGAACATTAATTTCTTTTCCTTTCAACGTCGAAAATTCTCGATCGACGATTCGTACGAATTATTCTTTCCCTCGTATTTTTTCCTTTTCCCTCCCTTCCCCCCGCCCTTTTTGATAATGAGCCGCATCGCCGGCGACGAATTATTCATTTCATTTTATATATCGAAAACATTTCTCGGTCGTATTGGCTCGTAATATATGTTAATTCACGAAAAGAAGCGAAAGACTTTAAGTAATGGAGAAAACTAGTAGCTGTCACTCCGAGTCTTATAGGGACGGTCAGCGAGCTGCGGGGCTGCGATGGAAGTTTTCTGTTCGCCTAATTGTCCTAACGGGTGACCTCGCCGTTCAGTCGTACTCTTCTACCTCGTTGTTGCTGCCACCCCTTTGCTCTCTCTCTCTCTCTCTACCTCCCTCCATACCTCTCTCTCTCTTTATTTTATATAATACAACCAGACAATTACGCTAAGTTGAAAGACAAGTAAGTAGATATACGATAAACATTATGGACGTCGGATCGAATATAGTATGGGGAATTAATTAATCACCCGAAGAAAATAAGATCTTCGTAGGTAATAGATATGAAAAGGTATGAAGAGCGTATTAAACCGTAAGACAGAATTAGTCACAATCCGCATTGTTCTTGGCATCCCGCCGACGGCTTGTCCGTCGTACGCGAGTAAGAGCCGAGTCCATTTTCCATCCTGGAATATCGTACCTCCTCGAGTGAGCTCGTTAAGCTCGTTGAAATCGAGCTACTCTCTGTCCGGTGTTTCCAAAGTATATCCCGGGATAATTAATGGCGAAACCATCGAGATACGGCGATCGTGCGAGCGCATCTCCTTGTGGCCGCCGTGCTCGCGACAGGTGGCAGGAATCGAGTAGTCCGACCAGTCGAGAGCTTCGCCCATCGAATGAATAATGCGACCGTTCTTGGGCTGTATGCACTGATCTTAGCTGGAAGAGAAAGAAGAAGAAAAAAGAAAGAGAGAGAGAGAGAGAGAGAGACAAAGAGGGAAAGAAAGAAGAACAGGAAGAACGACAGAAAGAGAGGAGAATCGATGGTCGTGCTCGAAGGACGACTTCGAAGGCGGCATTTCGTTAAATATAAGCGTGGAGAGGAACACTTAACTCTTTCGAATAGCAAGAGACAGCAAATACAGGAAAATACGTACACGGTCTATGGCCTCGTAGGCATAAACTTCTCGCATATACCAAAGTTTCGAATCGGACCCAAGCGAGCTTGCATTCATCGTCCATCGGACTGCTTCGTAGCATCAGCAGTCCCATTCACGATGGTGAAACGTGCTTTGCAGTAAATTAACGTTACGCCAGACGCGCGTCTGCTCATTGCCAAGTGATACATCTACACGTTTGCGAGAATTGCGTACTGCCTTGTTAATTGAAACCTCGTAGGACCGACCAAGTTCTGCTTTCAAAATGGCTTCGCGACCGGAGAAACGTGTTTGAAAAGAGTTCTCGCAAGCGTCGCTTTGGATTAATTAAGGTCCTATTGTTTGCCTCATATATGTGTATATATATATATATACATATATATAAATACACTAAATAGTTGGACATTGTGGTCCGTTTGTAAGATCGAAACGTTGTTTTTCCATTTCGTTCGTTTTTCTCATTTATTTTATCCTTCTATTATTTTATGATCCTACTTTATTCCTTTATGGTCCTACTATCATCGAGAAATCTGTTCGAGTCTGATCAAATTTCATGCCTGTTAGAAGCGATATTGCGTCGACATGTATCCAGCAATTGACTTAATGATTCGAGGGAATCTAGTCTCGCTGCAAACCTAAGTGCATACACGGGTTACATATTGAATGCTTACACGGTTAGCAAGCGACTGAGCAAACTGCCGACAACGGTCTTGACAAAGCGAAAGCTAATCTCTCTCAAGTAGCGAACGATATATTCTTCGAGAAGGCAAGTGTATTGCGAAAAATCAACCATTTTCTTTTTTTTTCTTCGTTTAAGAAGAATTTAATTGTACATTTTAAATTAACGATAATTTGACACAGATATCATATTCGTGAAAACGATTGATAACGAAGGAAGATCGATCTATATAAATCGATAAATCAACAAACCTTTGTTTAATTTTAGCTTGAAACGAAAAATTATAATAATGTCTGTGTAGATATCGATTAAATAATACGATAATGCTTATAGATAGTAATGTTCCCTGCCGAGAGCCCGCACGTGTACGCACACCCTTACACGTAAATCGGCGATGGCACGTATGCTGGAACCAGCCGAGGACACCAGCAAGTATAGTAGGTATGTTTGTGACGAACAGTGTACACATAGCAAGGTCGTTGAATTAGATGGAGATGGCTTGCTCATGAATTACGGAGGTCGTCGTCTATTGTGGGATGGAGGTCAAACACCTTATTGATGATCTGGGTCCATTCTCGGCAATCATTACGATTCGCTTAGATTTGGAAAAATATATTGAGAACGATTATTGAAACTTATTTACCATTACGTCTTATTTGCTTCGTAATTTGGTAAAAGTATCAAAGTAAATATATCGAGCGTGGATACATATCTCTATCTCTCTTTGTATTTACTGAGCGATAAAATTATTTGCTTCGTCTTATCATTAAATTAATAACAATTGCATCCTCGTTAATGGCATGAGTCAAATATTAAAAATAAAATTCTCGAGAAGTAACTTGCAGCTAACGATAGGTACGATGAAATGATTTCATCCTTTTTATTATACTTTCTTCATCTAATCTTCTTATTTATTTGCAATTAAATTGTGAAAACGTATCAGAAAAAGTCGCGATGATTATCTTTCGCCTTACTTTGATACGAGTAGGTAATATTAAAGACATAATAATAGAAGTGATCGAAAACTCTAGATTAACGGTGAATGTATTACGAGGGTATGAAATTCTTCGAAAAAGAGTTTCCATAAGTGGACTGTAGATCGTAGATAACACAAGATAAGAGAGATAAGGACTTTTGATGCGTATTTAAGCGGAACGTTGACGTACTTTCGGCATAGTCGAGTAAATTCTTTAACGAGTAAAGTAGAACAGTGAGAATAAAGATGTTCGGACGAAAGTTGTTGATGATCATGGCCGTGGTGGTGGCTGCAATGGTTATCACGGCTGCAGAATCAGAATACTTTCCAAGAGCTCATTTGGAGGGATATGCTGGAGCGAAATCCCACAACCTGACCATTGGATACAGACAGCCAGGAGATCGGTTGGTCTTAAGTCAAAATGTCGTAAAGAAATCTGCATGGATGCGAGTCGTGACTGTTGAAAAAAACATCACACTCCCAAACCCACGCTATACCATTACTAAGGTCGAGGTCATAGATCAAAAGACCGATGGCACAGGAGCTAACGTTAATGTACTGAGCGGTGGTCAAGGAAAGAAATTCATAAAATTAGCTTTTAAGAGTCAAAGAGGCCACGGCATCAATTTCATCATCAACCTCTTTGCACGCTATTAAAAAGGACAGTATTGCTACTGAACACGTCAAATTGTTTATAATGTTATTACAACAATGTCAAGTTTCAAACATAATATTTCCTTCGCCAATGTATCATTAAATATAACGAGTAAATAATTTCTCTGGCGATTATATCGCATCATTGTCAAAATTGTTTGTTTTCGACCACGTGATTGGAAATGAAATAAAACACGAACAAGAACGTGGCTCTGATTATCCTAGAATTTAAATTGGAAATAAACACCGATGTTGCTTTTGATATCTTTGCGAGATTAATTGGAAATGGGCCCTTTGTAAATTTATCCGATCCGGTAATTTAATCGCTCGAGATGGAAAATGCATCGATAAGTTCTGGATTCTCTCCTCTTCGTTACTTTCGAGAAACGAGAGACGTTTGCTTGCGAGGTACCGTCGATAATAATGCGATTAACGCGAAGGGACAGAGATCCGGGAGAAAAACAGAACGAGAAGAATTCGCTCGTGGAATGCCTTTCTTGTACGCGCTAATGAAGGAGCCTGCTCCTTATTGAGACTCCCGATAATTCCCATCTATTTTTCCCTTTCCTCTTCTCCCATCCCTCTGCCTCTCTACTTATTTCGTGCCATTGGGAGAACACAACGAGCTAGCTTCGCAGTCGTGCTGCTTTCGGAAAAAAAAAAGGAAAAAGAAGAGGAGAGAGAATGACCTTTCTCCGAGAAGGTTCACACGGATAATACAAATTTTCAAATAGGTATATGCAGAATTTAGAAAATGGAGTAAGAAAAGCCAGCTTGTAGATTGTTGTTGTTCCATGCTTACCTTCAAAACGTTCAGTTGTCGAGTAATATTGTGAATCGAGTCAAGACCATCAAAATTCCAAAAGGAAATATCTTCGAGTTCATCGAATGACCTAGTAAATATCGTTAGCCTAGTTATTTTTCCTTTTATTTTTGTTTTCTCTCCTCTCTTTTCTCATAAGACGCAAACGCTCGCACACGTTGAAATATTATTTCTCCAGAATAAACTAAGGATTTTATATCGACAAGTAGCACGAAGAGGATATAGATTTCCGTCGATTCTATCGAATTATTTTTTAACGAATTCTCAAGAGAGAGGGAAATAGAAGTGAATCGATATCGAATCAAATGACAATTGATCGTTATTATCGGATCTGTAAACGATAAATTCAATAATTTAGACAATTTATGAAAAACTTTATATCGATTGTATCTTGGTATTATAGATAGTAATCTTTCGGAGTTCTTTAGCAATAGATACGATTACAATCAATCATAGAAAAATCATCTGACAGATTTGGAAATTAAGTTCAAAACGCTTTGCTTTATTTTTCTGTTATTTGCTTAATATATATCTATAGAGATACGTCGAAGATCGTGTTACGTTCGTTAACATTTTTATCGACGTTTTAAAACATGATTATTGATCTGCTATATCGGCTGATTAGAAATGGTAATATTTTGAAGTTCATTAGCAATACATAGAGTCGATCGTAAAAATGTCCAGACACTTTTTCAAAATAAATACGAATAACGCTTTAATTAATCTGAAAATAATTATTCGATTTATACGATTGACTGTAGATACGTACGAATATAGAAACATTAAAGCTCGTGATTTATTTTCCTTCCACATCGGAATATAATAAACTAGACTTTTAAAGTTGTCGTACAAATCGATGATGACTTATCTAGAAACATGTAAGAAGTTGCGAGATACTTTTCAATCTTTTTCTTTATTGTTTTCCTTTCTTTTTCTCTTTTCTTTTTTTTTTTTTTTTTTTTTTTTTTTAGACACGTGTCAGTCAGCAAGCAAATCTCACATACATTGATCCGAATATCGCGTACATTTTTTTTCCTCGTAATCATAAATCGAGACACTTGCAGCTATATGCGGACGACAACGCATATAAAGCGTGTTATTTCTATCCGAGGTGGGTATATACGGGTTTTCGAACTTTCTCAGTTATTGTCGCGGTCTATTCTTCGCGAACGTTACGAAGAGACGTAATACACACGATCGTTTATTCTTAGTAAAGAAAAATTGAGGTCCAAGGTGCTATATGCGAGTGATAAAGTTTACAGATCGACTTGCCATTGTGAATGGTAACACGTGTTCCTGTAGCTGAAATAGTAACGTTGTTCATTATGCATGATGTGATCGTATAAAAATAAAATTTCTTGTGTTACCGTGCTATGTTCGTTCGTTGACGTTATTGCGACCTACGTTCACTACATTATCGACATTTCTAAAGTTCCACTTTAAAAGACGAACGAGTTCCTAGACTTAACGCTAATCATACACTCACTTGAGTCGACGAAAACATTTTTCTATATATACGTATAACTCTACTTACTCTATTTTAAGTTAGAGCGTTACAAAATGTATCGATATTTTATAGAATACGGATATTATATAAGAACACGTATACGTAAGGCTATTAATAAAAGTTATATATTTGAATAATTGAGTTTCTTTCTTTCTTTTTTCTTTTTTAATGATATAAAAAAAATGTATTGAGCAGGATACATATTTTTAAATATAAAAATGCGAAAAAAAGTAGTCCTTAAAACGATCGTTCGGGATAAGAAATTTTATACTTTTTGCGTTCGCTGGTAGTCGTAGGAAAAGCCACGATTGTAAAATATAGAGCGGTCATAAAAAGAAAATTTAAGTTGCAGCAATTTGACCAAAGGGAGGGGGGAGATTTTCTGCGAAAAGAAAACGCGCAAAGAGCAACTCGTACGATCGTAAACCCGTAGCGACGTGCATTCGTTCGGTTATCGTTTGTAAAGTCACGATACCGAAAAACATATAGATATATATATATATATATATATATATATATATATACATATATACATATATACATATATATCTATGTACATAGAGCTATGAAAACGATGTCGAATGGATAGGCCGATGACAGAATAGTGTGAGAATGATAAAATAAAAGAAAATAAGGACAGAAATATTCGTGTGAATTACTTTGTTTTGAGAAAAAGAATTGTTCGTCAATCTTGAACAGTAGTATATAACCATTATTTGTCAATTTTAAGAGAAACGCAGTAGTTAATATTTGTAAAACTATACAAACAATTCTACTCTAAAGGGATTACGACGTCAAGTTGGTTACGATCATTCTCATTTCTTTTACCCATTTTTCTCGCACGTTTTGTAGACATCAACGCTCGACGTGTAAATTCTTGTACGCCATTCTGCATATTACTTGACACGAAGGACGTTAATAGATACACTATTCGAGATACGCAATGCTTTTCCTAACTTTAATCCCTGGTTAGATGTTTCATTGACACAAGTGTAATACACACAGGGGATAGAACTTCAGAAGCAAGCGGTGTGTACATATAAGTATGGAGTGTGCATTATGCGTCAACGATGGAATCGCAGGTATTACGCAGCAAGTCCTGAGTAAAATGTTTTTAATGGATTGAATATCTGACTTGCATTTTACGTTTGAACTTTCAGGTGGTACCATTAGCTTGGATCCTTGTCGAGTTCATTGCCGGTCAAAATGTTCAATGTATCGTTCTCTTTGGATCATACCGGAAACGTATATTTTTACCTATCATTTAAATTATTTCTTACGTCGATAAGCGCATCGATATATGTAACTATAATATTCTTACCGGTACTTATAGTATGATCATGATCTTGTGCAAGTTCAGATATCAGATTCTCGATCCTTTGAAGCCAATCCAGCCTGTTGATTGGCCGTAAACGCAAGATCAGAGACTGGACATCGACACGGTTTCCACGTGGATCAACTGTGGCGACCATGTGGTCAGCTCGTTAACCGATATGAACTGTACATCCACGTAGGGTAATCGACGTTTGTGTATATGGGACGAGCAATTGGCTAATATCCTTTGAGGGGATTATTCGAGAAGGAATCGAATTGACATGATTATATCGTATCGGAATGGTAAGATAACGATGATTTCTTTTCTGATCGTGATTGTTTCAGGATGCATCTGTCGATGAAAATTATAATGAGAAAAGAGGAAAGTTTGATAAATTTCGACGTTCCATTACGTATAGCATGGGCTTTTGTTTATAAAAGAGTTATAACGTTGATGAACCGTAAGATTCATTATTCCTTCTACGATAATATGATATTAGCATATTAGCTGAATTGCAGCGTACGTTGCACTCTAGAAAATGGCGTGACATATCGTGCGAGACTCAAGAGAAGGCAAAGGACGCAAAGTGGTGGGCGTTGAGACAGGTAGATAAACTATGAACGATGGTAATAGCCGACGGAGGCATAAGGGTTTTACGTCAATGAATACTACCCTGACATTTTGGTGCCTTTGCGTCTATCGATTCCGTCTTACCTCGACATCTCGCGTAATTCCAAGTAGAATAAGAAGCTTACAGTTTATTGACATATCGCGACACTTTTGTCTCGCCTTATTATCGAATATTTTATTTCATTCTACCCTTCGCGTTTATACGGGAACGACTCCGCGAATATAGATCGCAATGCGATATTTCTTTCTCGCTGGATGGTCTCGGCAATAATCGGATTTACATATCTCTGCGTAAAAATAAACTACACCGAGTTAGAATCGTTAAGGGGATGTTCATAGCGATGGTGTATACTATTCTTGTAACGCAAGTTCGTCGATATTACGGAGGTTTACATCTGTCCGCAAAAAAAGGGGTAAAACGGATTGCGAATGACGCAGGAAACACGAGTATGTTTGCGTACGAGGAATACAGAGGGTCGGGAGCCAACTCGTCGTAGTTTCTCGTTCTGGTCAGTGGAAAAGGCTCGTGTATGCCAGTCGGATAACTTATGTCACGGAGCTTGGGTATACGGAACGGTATCGATCTTAGCATTAAATATTTAATCGTAGAAAGAAAGTTCAATACACGTACGATGAGGTTGGTTGTCTTTCGAAGATAGGCCGGTATTCTCAAACCGAATACTACTACGGAAACGAACTAGCACGCGACTACGCTTTGTTCGCCCGCTTTGTTTGCTAAGACGGGAAAACTTTTATTACTTAGAATCGTTCGTACGACTTTTATTGACGTTGGAAAGGGAATTAGAAGAATAACTTCCTACTTAAGACAAAAGCAAATTTCGCGTAAATCTTGAAACGATTCCCATGTATGCTTATAGATTTACAAAGATAAGTATTTACAAATCTCATTTTCGCCGGGTAGAGTTGAATACAGGGATATAGTTATCTCGATTACTCTTCGCTAACGAGCTTGCAACTCGATTCGAGATCGAGTCGTTGAACCTAGCATGGTAGTTGCGTTCGATCGTAAAAATTGATCTTGATGTGTCGCACTGTGATTGATTACCGTATCTCGTGTTGTAGCTGTGCGCGTGTATCGCCTTTTTTTGTCGGGGCTAACGTACCAAGCGTTGCTACTCTCTTTTCCTTCATTCCTCTCTCTCTCTCTCTCTCTCTCTCTCTCTCTCTCTCTCTCTCTCTCTCTTCACACGTTCGACTTGATCTTTCTAGATTACTAAAAATATAAAACGCGGAAATCTCTTCCAGCAAAGAGATATAACTCGTAGCCAAACGCTTTGATAAAACTGATAATATCATAAATTCGTTGATATGATCTACGAAGGAAATAACTGCGTCTTTTCTTTCCTTCTCTTTTCTTTTTTTCTTTTTAACTCATATTATGCAATTCAAAGCGAATGCGTTGATATGTGTATTACAAATTCCAAAATAAACGTGGTCTATTAAAAAAAAAAAAAAAAAAGGAAACAAACTTCCGATCGACGAGTTCGAATCAAGTTTTTTAAATAACTTTAATCCGTCATTGGAAAGATTAACTTTATATTTAGATTGCGATTATCTTTTAAAATCCTCAGAAGTAGTGAAAACGTCTGGTCGATATTTACTAGTGAACTCGTTGGAGGATTTCGCACAAATACCGTCGGAACGATTACGATTTCCGGTGGTTGAATTTTTGAATACGGAAATCGTCCGTAAAATTCGCTCTTTGCTTTTTTAACGAGCTTATTCGGAGCACCGTTATTAATTATGAGAATCGGGCACTTCTTGCTATGATTTTTCTTATACGTACAAGCACGACAGACAAAAATATATTCATCGAGATCCAAACTAACATGAGTGAAAATTGTACCTTGTTTTATTAATCCGGAAACGAACTGATTCAAAACGCGCGTTCATTGCCATGAATTTCACTTCGATTTTATTGATATCGACGTCGACGTCAAAGTCGTTATTACGAATTGCACGAAATTATCTGAATATGGATATCTATATAGATATTTATATCTGTACACCTATATGTTTTTATCGTAACAGATGCAATTCTTTGATTTAATGTTGAACCGTGTATTTGTGAAATAGAGAGGCGTCCGGTACGAGTCGGCGTTACGAAATTAAATGGTTAAATTCTCCAACAAACGGTTTACGCGGTTGCTCATCATTTCTGTTTAATATAAATGCAGTATCAGGGGAAGTTATCAAGGGAATGGATTTATAAACAAATGTTGATAATTACATTCCCATGAAGAAAGGTATATTTTACATTAAAACAAAAAACAAAGCCTCGTCGTTATCGAAAAATTTATTTTCAAGACGTCTTATTCGGTTCCACGCTCCTCGACGATTAAGAGAATCCATTCGAGTCGACGAATTCATTGTGGATGGAAGGTTCCATGAGACTTTGTACATAATGAGAGATAGGGAGTGAGAGAGAGGGAGAGAGAGAGAGAGAGAGGAAAAGAGAGAAGATGAGGACGATAAACAGGACGCAGATAGGATCTTCCCAGAGTCGGCGAAACCAGCGAGTTTCTTGCGGTTTCCCCCGTGATTTTCCTTCTTTCGCGTTACACTTTAAAAACTGTTTTTAGATAAGGAGACTTTAATATCCCGAATGGTTGCATCTTGCCGATGGCTCTTCCGCGTAGGCGCCATGCAAATATTAACAGTCTTATCGTTGTCGTAATCTCTGAACTTCGATTCGACCGAACGATCTAATTGACAAATTAGATTACGCAAAGAGATTACGACGAAGAAATGGACGAAGAAAATGTTAAGTCGTAATAAATGATTAAGATCATCGATCGAATCTAAGGTGATATAAGGAGGTAAATAAATGATACAAGGAAACCAAGAAAGGAGGAATAGAAAAGTCGATTTTTACGAGACACATATTATGTTCAACGAACGATGTGCCTCTTTAAATGTAGATGCTAGGGAGATATCGCGTAACCCGGGGATTGTAGCGCGCTGGCTGAAATTAAAACAGTAATGATTTTCCGGGCGTTAATTACGCTACACATGCACGAGTCTTGCACACCCCCTAATGAGAGGGGTTGCGTCGCGCCGTCTAGCTCGCGAAAAATACTCTTTCTCTATCCCCAACGCTAGCTGCGAAGTGAAGAATATTTTTCATACGTTCCTTTTTCTCTCTCTCTCTCTCTCTCTCTCTCTCTCTCTCACTCTCTCTCTCTCACTCTTTCTCTCTTTCACTCTCTCTTCTGTTTTTTTCTTCTTGTATATGTGAAATACGCCAACCGTGAAGAGTACTTAACGCACGAATTTATCTCCCATACGTCTTAGAGACAAAAGGAAGGAGGATCTTGCCAGGATAGTATATAGCATAACGGAAGTTTTAAAAATGAAACGTAGCTCGGTCTTTCGATCGTCCGAACGCGTAGAGAATGCGGAGAGAATGCGGAGAACAACCCGTCGAGATTTCGCCTGGCGACAGCAGATACGAATCGCGGATTTTGAGAAGGCTTTGTCGAGAACCGGTACACGTTGGTGCGGGCATAACCTACATTTACAATGAGAGGAGGTACAAAGCTCTTTCGAGAGTACGGGAGAGTACGAAAAACGTATGGATACAACGCGCACGGTTCTTATACTCGTGCATTCGAAATAAATGTGGAACTGCAAAAGCGAGAAGTATGGATAAACTGATCTCCAAATGCAATAGAATTATTTCGAAATATTTTAGAACAACGGAAAGATGAACATTAAAATATCTTAATACTTTACATTTTCCAATACAAACAAACATCAAGCGGATATTCCTATTAAACTTTATGAATATGTACGAAATTCGTTATAAATCTTCTCGATTATATGCGAAAACGAATTGGAGCGGCTAAATAAACTATAACTGTTTAAAATAAAAAAAAATAAAAATGTACAAAGAAAAATGTACCATACCTATATATTATACATACATACATACATACATACATACATACATGCATACATACATATATATATATATATATATATATATATATATCGTATAAAAAAGAGTGGAAAGTTTGTTATGTTTAAATGTTTACCAGCAATTGTTTGGCGACCATTTCATCGAAACTGCCGTGTTTCGATAACAGTCGCTTTGTTATATCAACACCTAACAAGTGGTAATACGTTGTTCGCATGCGACACGAAAAGGATCTATTTCGCCTCTACACTTTCGTCTCAAGCGATCGTATATTTATCAGTACATATCTCTACGATTTGTAGACAACGGAAGAAAGATTTTATGTTATCTCGAAAAGAAAAAGGGAAAAAGAGAAAGCTATATATATATATATATATATATATATATATATATATATATATATATATAGAGAGAGAGAGAGAGAGAAGGTATCTTACTTTCGTTTAAGAATATTTCGCTTTGGACAGTGGTCCTATCGTAACCCTATATTCGAAGGTGACAGCATGAGGGTTGAAGATGAGACAGATCCAAAGATAAAAAGAGAAAAAGATAGGGAGAGAAAGAAGAGGGAGAGGCATTCGTTCGTTCGTACGCTTCCTCCTCCTCGCCGTACGGAAGTCTGCGCTCGCGGGGGGTGCTTTTACCGGCTCGCGGATAGTACCGGTAAGTATATATTGGTGTGTAGGCACTTGCGCGCGCCGCTATCTTTCTCTTTCTCTCTCTAACATACAAACATGCGCCCGCGCGGTACGTGGCGGCGCGACTACCCCAGACGAAGTGAGAGAGAGAGAGAGAGAGAAAGACAAAAAGGTACTGTGTGCGTGCGAGGAAGAGAGAGAAAGAGAGGGAGAGGGAGAGAGAGAGAGAGAGAGAGAGAGAGAGAGAGACGAACGGAGACGAGCGTCGCGTGGGGAGCGTTCGCGGCTCGTCATTCGAAGCCCGCCAACGGACGAGCGAGCAACCACGGAACGGGACCCCGCGATAGAGAAAAGCCACGCGATCCTTTTTCTGACACGAAGATAAAGGAAAAATAATAAGGAAGAGTACCGTAAACGCGCGCGACGCACGCCTTACCATTTCTACTTGCGAATGATCTACGAAGAAATTCGGCCGATAGTGAGTTAAAGAGTAACAGAGTGTGTCTGTGCGTGTGTGAGGAAAAAAGAGAGAGAGAGAGAGAGAGAGAGGGGAAAGGGAGTGCGATATTATAATCGTCCTTCTCTCAAAATCTCCGTTTCTTTTCTTAAATCTTCACCTCCTCAAACATCGGCGAATCTCGCGAGATCGTTAATACGATACGTCTCACTACGGATTTCGAGTTAGGCTACTTTTACACGGATCTCGTTGTTTCGATTGTTATTACCACCACGTTCACGAAAGTGTGACAGTGACACAGGAGAGTAGAGATAGGGAGATATTGGAAAATTACGAAAGAGGTGTTGTCTGTATAACGCGCGAGTAACGCGAGTATACACAAGGTGGTATTTGTTTAATGCTACGGTGACAGTGAAACAACGTGCTCTTTGTAACTCCAGCGAGTTATTTAAAGCGGTCAAAGGATATTACAAGATCCTTTCGAAACGTACCGTAGAAAAAGATAGAGAGAGAGAGAGAGAAAGACAGAGAAAAAAACATAGAGAGATAGAGAGAAAAAGAGAGAGAGAGAGAGAGAGAAAAAGAGGAAAAGAGAAATTTGTTGTTGCGAACGCCGTTGTTTTTATCTTTTGCAAGAGACGGACTGTCTAGGCCAATCAAGTGAAGTATTTCACGTGCGTTCCTCAGCGCCACCACCAACGAAAATCGAGCAGTGCTTACGAATCGTTCGAACGTGCCGTGTCTTGTGTTTTGAAAGCGCATCGAAAACGTGTTATCGGGAAAATAATAAGGATTAGTGTTCGTTCCTTCGTTACGGAAGTACACAACGTTACTTACGCGAACGCGAGTGCATCGTCGTCGACTGCTCTTCACCTACAGGAAGATACGAGACGATAAAAGGAAAAAATAAAGAAAGGGGGATACCACGAGCAATCCATGACCACCACTTGTTCCATCGCTTGATGTTACTTGTGCAGTGATCTTACGCACTATTACGAATACACGCGATTGAATCGAGACAAAAGCGACATTCTTTTTATCCGTGGTGTTTCGTTAAAAATCGAACACAGTCAAGATACATTAATCTCGTGACTCAGTCTTTCTCTCTCTCTACGATTGAAGTCCCCCTTGGAAGGATATTTTCATTTGATCACGCGTGTGTTCAACAACATCGGAATCTAACCTCGGAAGTTATTGTTCGTCGAATCGAGAAAAAGAGAGAGAAAGAGAAAGAGAGTAAACAAGAGAGAGAGAGAGAGAGAGAGAGAGAGAGAAAGAGAGAGAGAAACAAAGAAATATTTACGCATACATCCCTGTGAACGAGAGTGACGCTTCACGGATTAATAATTTTGTGAAAGAAAAGTGTGAAACGAAAGGGAAGATTAAAAGAAAAAAAAAGAACGAGTATGAGCCAATAATAGCCGATCGTCCTTGATCTTATTCGAACAATAAAGTATTATCGTCGCCGTGATATAAATAAAGAAAAAATATAAAGGATCTCGTAGGATCTCGTGTCTCTTTAAATAACAGTTCAACGTGACCCTTCTCGCGAGTGTGCCAACGTAACTCGTCCTTGTCGTTTTTCGTCCTTCAAACGAAAAAAAAAAAAACGAAAACGATTGTGGATAAGATACGTACGTCGTCTGTCTGCCTGTCTGTCTGCCTGTCTGTCTGCCTGTCTCTCTGTCTGTTTATCTGTCCCTTTCTCTCTCTCTCTCTCTCTTTCTCTTTCTCTTTCTCGTTCTCTCTCTCTTTCTCTTTCTCTCCCTCTCTCTCTCTCTCTCTCTCTCTCTCTCTCTCTCTCTCTCTACCCCCACCACACCACCCAACACCGCACTTACACATCATCCTCTTTATCCTCTCGACGACAAGTTTGTACGCGTTTTACGGCAGTTTACAGAGGGAGAAAACAACATCGAAGCCCAATAATCGATTGATTTCGCCGTAATCGTTCGCTAAAGCAGCCACATTTAGCGCGCCTTGTGGATTTTTCTCTGTGCGCGTTGATCGCTTCGCCGTCCGATACGTCGTAATAATTTCACGCTCGCACGTCGGTACCGCGTTAACGATCGATAGCTCGTTTCGTAATTATCGTCAAGCCAGCGGTACAGCCGGAACATCTGGCGCACCACCCTTCCGTCTATCATCGTGTCTTCGAAAGCACCGGCAACGTAACGCAATCGAACGAACGAGCGAGCTAGCGAGCTAGCGAGCGAGCGAGCGAGCGAACGAACGAACGAACGAGCGAACGAACGACAGAACAAGCGCGCGCGCGCGTGCATATCACTATATTCGAACGCCGACATTGAGTTTAACGTTTCGTCGAAGTTTAGTTTCTTCTCGCGCGACGCGAGTGCAGTGCATCGAGATTAGACGCGAATCGGTTTTAGAAGTCATCGGGACGACCGCCTGTATATTGTCTCCTCGGTCACTCGCCAAAGGTAAGAAAAACAGTTTTTCCATTTAATCATTTTCTTCTTTTCTTTTTTCCTTTTTACAGTTTTCTCGAATGTAATCTCTCTATATATATATATATATATATATATTTTTTTTTTTATGTTGATCAATAAGAATCATCTACGTTTGTGCAATCGAAACAACTACGTATGTGTATATATATATATATATATATATCTGTTCGTTCTAATTTACTCTATTTGTTTTTAACCTGTGTATATATATATATATATTATTGTTTATGTACAAAAAAACATCAGTCATATAAATAATCTATAGCAGGAATTATACATATACATATATGTACGTAGGTTTGTTTCCATGTATTTCTCACGCACGACTTTGACTTCCCCAAGCAATTAACTCCCTCTCTCTCTCTCTCTCTGAGAGAGAGAGAGAGAGGAGATTAACTCCTAAGGAAGGAGTTCGTGGTGATGTCGTTAAATTAATTGCCTTCGTCCGACCTTACTCCCCGTACGAATTTGTATGTACGTATGTACCTATCTACATAATAGTAAAACGAATCGGTGTAAAGTGATTAGCGAGTCGAAACTATTGGTCCTGTGCGTTATCGACAAATTTACACGAACCCGATCGAGGAGCCTTGATTACTCGGCGAAGAAGTTCACGTTTTATCAAACTAGTCGGGGTACGACCATCTTAGGAAGTTAATTCCGTGAAACGACACAGAGATAGGTCCGCGAGAAACGTAGGAGATGAGACACGGACGAGAAAATGACGACGTGGTAGAAAAGGAAAGGAAGAGGGATACCACCGGGAAGATCTCAGCATGGTATACCTTTAATGGTATTTTTCTTTGTCGGATATATACAGTTTTATGCTTCACGTTTGTCTCTTCCCCGTCCTATTCTAGAACGATTCTCCTTCATAAACGTGCTTTTCTCAACAAAGAAAGCGATAAACTTCCCTGATCGTTTCCTTCTTGATAGAAACAAGCTTTGTACCATACCGGTAATATTATAAAGTTGAAATATTCTCTTAGAGAAAAAATACTACGGTATTTTATAGAAATTATTTCGTACAAATTTTTGAAATTTTCTCGCGTCGAACGTTTCAACAATTTACCGTTGAGAAGTAATTGAAAAAAAAAAAATGTTTCGCGTGCTCTTCACCGAACGTGCGTCCGTTTAAAAAAGAATTACGTTAATGTGCTTATACGTAAACGGTATAGCAGAGAGGAATGAAGTTATCATTAATATATAACTAGTGATGGTGCAAATTATTTTGACTGTACGTTAAGTGGTTCCCATCTACACATATGTATATTCGTTATTTATACCGAACATATAGCTATCGAATATTAATATATCATATTTATGAATATATATGAATACTGTAATTATACAAATTTCTCTAGCAGTGTATACACACTGTGTGCGCATGACATTACTGATTCAATAACATTCAAATCAGTCAATCCGTTTGAGTTTGTAAATTTTTGGTTAACTTCAAAAATGTTTTATTATTATTGTCTTATTTATCTTACTTCATATCAAAATAACACCATAATTATTACGAGTAATTGAATTCGCTATTTCGTTGTGTTTCCATTTATCAAAGGGAAATGGATAAGAAAGCGAAAATGGGAGGGGGATTAAATTGAGTAGAGTTAATTCGAGGAGGACACAAAGAGAGAGAAAGAAAGAGAGAGAGAGAGAGAGAGAGAGAGAGAGAGAGAGAGATACAGTTGCTCGTCTTACCGCGAAACGTCGTGACTAGACATACCAACGTGACTGCAATAACCGCGTTCTAACGTCCTTTAAGTAGCGTTGCTCTCTTTGGATCGACACTTTTATCGACTTACCCCTTCGAAGGATCGACGCTTAACACGGCCTATTACTATCGATACTCTCTTCGATACAGTCGAGCGAATCGAGCTTCTCCGTTTCTATCCTTCGCTTTTCTCAATTATTGTCCCGGTGAATCCATTAGAATTCTCTGCTCGTAACCCGCTTTACCTGGGAGCGGCTGACTTCGAAGCTGTACGAAGCCTGACTC